>CM032812.1:13579476-13729476 GCA_019155185.1 Beaufortia kweichowensis | reverse complement strand
TGATTTGATTCCTTTGATTTGATATTATTCTTATAATGCAGTTTAAGTCATTTAAGTAAGTGTAAAAGCTGGTGTACCTCCCACCATGACGTGTCTGGATCTCCCTTCAGCAGTTCAATAACTTCTCCTGTCTGAAAACACAGTGGCATTTTGCCTGGCGGGACAGGCGTACCATGATAATTTCTAATGGCCACCATCTTTGGACCTAAAGATCAGTAATGGACATAAGATCAGAACTGTTGTAATAAAGTATGAAGTGTTTTAGTTGTGTTTATGACACGTGTGTAACATACACTAGATGGCAGCAGAGAGCTGAGGTATAAATTCAAGCATATAATCTAAATTTTCTCCATTTCAGTAGAAAAGCTGCATGCAAAGCAAAACTGCTTTAAAATGATAGGTGTCATTAAAAGCACTATACAAATAAATGTGAAAGCTTTAACCTGCATGCAAGTTTTCATACTGACATAACCACACGAGTACCTGAGAAAGCACAAGCAAAACACATTATTTTTACCTGATTGTGGAAGTCCCGGCTCCTGTCAGAAAGAAAGGGAAACATGATTAAATAAGCATCAATGTGATTGTATTAGCCACACTTTTTAAAAAAGGTTTTTCAAAACTGAACTTTAGGATTAAATAAGACACACAGTTAAGTTTGAGAAAAGTTATTGCGTAGGGTCCATAAAAGAGAGTAAGTAATTCATCAGACATTAGTGTGCAGAGATGGATGTTTATAAGCGCAGGCCAGTAAAACTCACCGAATCATGAGGACCTGAAATAATAATAAGAGAGAGAGAGAGAGAGAGAGAGAGAGAGAGAGAGAGAGTAGAGAGAGAGAGAGAGAGAGAGAGAGAGAGAGAGAGAGAGAGAGAGAGAGGGGCCCGAGGAGAGAGAGAGTGAGAGAGAGAGAGAGAGAGAGAGAGAGAGAGAGAGAGAGGAGAGAGAGAGAGCAGAGAGAGAGAGAGAGAGAGAGAGAGAGAGAGAGAGAGAGAGAGAGAGAGAGAGAGGTGAGAGAGAGAGGAGAGAGAGAGGGAGAGAGGAGTTGATCTGAGAGAGAGAGAGAGAGAGAGAGAGAGAGAGTCTGTAAGGAGCAGTTGTAATGTAAGGAGCAGATCTCTGTCAGAGACTCACTTATTTTGCAGATAGTAATGACCTCCAGACACTCCTTATGTGCACCAGTCCCACACCGTGAACAGTAGTAACCCTGATAGAAAATACCCCTAAACAGAGAGAAAAACATACTCATGATCAGTATATTGATCCAAAGACACCTTACACATCTTAAAGATGACAAAATAAAATGTATTTAGCTTGATGTATCTTCATTTTCTGAGGTCCACTTTGATCTCCCAAATACAACTAGATTTATTATTAAATTGTACAAATATTGCAGTTAGGATTTGTGAGTATTTGGCAACGTGGTTGCCAGTGGGAAATGCTAACTGGTTGCTGAGGTGTTCTGGACATTTTTTTGGCATGTTGCTGTGCATCTTCTGTGGTTTTGGTGGAAGCTGGTTAGGCTGCACAATAGTAAAGAAAAATGTAATATTTGTTGCAAGGGTGTTGCTTGCTCTCCATTACTTCTGTTGCCATTAGATTCGGCTCGCGTCTCTCCGTCAGAGTAAATCAAGTGGCAACATTCCACATCCAGTGCTTTCGTGACTAGTCTCCGGTCGGTTTACACTGAGCTTGTATAATTATCAGCTAATGTGAACACTGACCCACACTGTCGAGAAGCAAATTTAGGTCAGTGCACTGTGATTTCACAGCCGATACAGCCAATCAGAGAAGCAGCTCAAGTAATAGAGGTCAACCCAACAGCCCAATAACACATTTCAGCTCATTGTATGTATTGTGTGTTTGTGGCATGAGTGCATGTGCGAGTGTGTGTGTGTGGCATGAGTGTATGTGCGAGTGTGTGTGTGTGTTTGTGGCATGAGTGTATGTGCGAGTGTGTGTGTGTGGCATGAGTGTATGTGCGAGTGTGTGTGTGTGTTTGTGGCATGAGTGTATGTGTGAGTCTTCACCTCAAAAGCATTTTGCAGGCCCTGCAGTTAGTATTCTTTTCAAATGTGTGCATTTGGAAGTTGTGCTGGTTGGCAGTGGCTCTTTCAGGTTTGATGTTTGACCTGTGTGGATTAAAAATCACAAGTTACATGATGATCCGGAATCAGAAGAGTTTTTTTAAGTGTGGTTGTTACATACATGGCCATTTCAAACTGCTCCATCCACTTGCGCTTGGTGTCTTCTGTTTTACAGAAGAACTGGAAACCCTGTTTCCCCTGCAGGTGGATCAGGTAAAAGCCATAGGACCACTGTAGATGAAGAGACAATGTGGAAAAATAAATGAAGAAAGGGACAGTGAAGAAAGATTAATAGACTGAAAATAACAGGTTGTTGGGGGGGGGTTGTTCACACAAAATGTGTTTTTTCTGCACTACTTTAATTGTTTTTGTCTGTTGCATTGTGTCATGTTGTTTTTCAGCATCTTATAGACTTGCATCATGTCTTAAAGATGCAGTGTTCACTTTAAAAAACACATGTCTGAGTTCTGTGATTAAATAACACTGCTCTCCATCTGGACAGTTTCAAATGTAAACATGTGTAAACAGCCCATAGTCTGCATATTACGTTTTTAACTAAGTCATTGAACTTATTAAGTCATATTGAACTAAATTCAGAATGAATCAGCAATTTTTTCAGTATTTTTTCAGTTCTAATGGATACACTGTAATGCCACAGGAAACCTCCAGAGATGTCAGGAAACATCCAGAATCATCACAGAAGTGAAGAGAACCACAGCACTTAACACACACAAATGATTGCTAAGAGAGCATGAGTGTTTGGCTTACCATTTTTCCACTTGACTGGAGGGCATGCAAAAAGATTTAGAGAGAGAGAGAGAGAGAGAGAGAGAGAGAGAGAGAGAGAGAGAGCCCTGTTACACATGCATTCTCATATACATGCAAAATATCCTGATTGTAAGATGAATGGAGAACGCATCAGTTGTTTTGAATCTACATACACATGCTAGAGAACAGAACAGAGCAGTATATTATTTCTGATTGGTTGAAAATGACAAGCATCATGCCTTAACGCTCAAGGATGAGACTTTAATGAACGCAATCCATCTGTGCTATTCATCACACAAACTGATTCATCCCATTTGCCTTGCAATAAGATGCAGTACATCAAGATTATTGACTGAATGAATTTCAGAGAAGCATAATGATGCCTCATTCGATCAGGTATATTGGCGACTCGACAGTTGGCGACTCGAGGATCTCACCTTTTTCATGTCACGGTTATTCATGGGGTCGTCTGACATCTTGTAGAAGTGAAGTTCAATGATTTCTTTTAACTCATAGTTATAGCCTTTCCTCTTGCACACAATCACAACTTTATCAAACAGGAAGATGTATCTAGATAGAGAAGAGGATGATGTTTTGTGGCATGTATTTGATATGTCGCATATAAAACACATCTAATCAAAGAGCTTACCTGTCTTGTTTGGTCCGGTTAACTATAGAACACACCTTTAGCTCTCCATCTATCTTTGGCCTGCCGTATTCCTCCAGCTTCACCTGCTGTGTATGACACAATCACACTATAATGTTAAAATGTCTTTTTAATACCTTTAGATGCCATATATAGACATTATAAGAAGACTTTGGCAATTATCTTAGCTGTCGCTGGCAAATAAAGTGTGCGGTTTTTAATTAGATGTAATAGCCATATCATTTGTTTCATGCTTCTATATTAAGAGCTATTAAAGGCATGTCAAACCCACAGTGAATGTCTTATGTCCCTAAGTGCCGTGGCTCATTGACTCATTGATGTTTCGCCGCGGGCGTCATCTGCGCTACAGACCATCACATAAATAAACCAGAGCTGATACACTTACTCCTACATTAGCTACTGACAGAACCTACACGGATTTCATTCCCTTTAAACACAAAGCGGAACATTGTGTTGTGGCCTGGAGGCTTTCAGGATTTATTTCACACAACACAAGTGACAGTCGTGAGGCGTGTAAATAACTCAATGTTTGGGGATAAAGAGGAATTCACAAGTGTGACTACAAATGTGATAAGTTGGCTTGATAAACCTGATGTTTTTCTAATTAATGCAAAAACTGTTACCTCTTGGCACTTGGAAGGTATAAAAAGCCCATTAAGCAGGATTATAAAATAAAAAAATGGACTATATACTGTGTTAATGGGGTATAAAATATATAAACAGATGATCATCGCAAGCTGTCTGCCTCGTCATATTTCCAGTTGTGATTTTAAATATAAAAATTATGAAACAAAAACATTATATATCATCACAGAGATAAAAGAAAACAATTAACTTGAGTTACTCATGCAGACACACAAATATGAATAATGAAACAGACAGCTGAACTTCATTAACTGTCTTCATCTTTTCTTATCCCACATGCATATGTAGTGATGTTGATCTGTCGGGAAATTACACCTGTTGCACACTGGGCTTTACTATAGTAAGATTATTATTGCACAGACTTTTACATTTATACATTTAGCTTTTATTCAAAGCATATACTGTTGGACCCAGATACAACACGCTTACCAGATTTTCTATGGAGTTCTGAAATTCGCTGATTTTCTTCAACGTTTCATTGTCTCTTTTCATCTCATTGATATACATGGCCAGGTCCTTCAGAAACAGGAGAAAATACTTACATAACACAGCCTATCAGAGATCATTACACACTAATCAATCCAGCATCTGTTAGGGATGATTCCATTATAAAGCAGCTGTTGAGAGGCCAATCAAACCCTGCTGTGATGTTTATATTAGCGCTCATACCTGCATGGCCTCCAGTGCCTCCTTAAGCTGCTGTCTCTCCGGACGATCCATAGAATGACTCACTAACTCCTGCGGACACACAACATAACAATCATGCATACTTCTCTGTTGCATAATTTCACCTTTGTGCATGGCATCTATACATTCTCAAACTTCTTGAGGTTTCTAAAGAACGATTAAATGAACGATTACAGTCTAACATCAACAAGTGATGTGCTAACAGACACAAACAACTGTTTAAAATGGAAGCAGGGAGTTGAAGATCCAATTAAGATGCAATGTGCCTTAGGTGACTCATACACCATATAATAAACAAACAAAAACAATATAACAAGTCAAACGTAATCATATTAACACACAAGAACACGTACAAGAATATACACTTCATAAACAAATCAAAAGAGAGAGAGAGAGAGAGAGAGAGAGAGAGAGAGAGAGAGAGAGAGAGAGAGAGAGAGAGAGAGAGAGAGAGAGAGAGAGAGAGAGAGAGAGAGAGAGAGAGAGAGAGAGAGAGAGAGAGAGAGAGAGAGAGAGAGAGAGAGAGAGAGAGAGAGAGAGAGAGAGAGAGAGAGAGAGAGAGAGAGAGAGAGAGAGAGAGAGAGGGTTTGAGTATATTAATGCAGAGACATGACGCTGTGGGAGGGGTGAAATGGGGTGCAGATAATATGATTTAGGCATGGCTGATTTAAACAGTGTCTCTGTATCTGGAGGCTGAGGAAAAACCTCCCCCACCCCACTCAAACTGGTTTCCTCTCGTCTGTTCCATGTCACACTCTTTCTCTCTGTATCCATTATTAATGTCTGCTGTGAATTAATGATGGTTTGTATCATGCAGGGTGTCCTGTTTTATACATGATGTCTATTAGCAGCGGCTGGCCAGATTGGGCACTCACATGAGTCTTGTTGAGGTTTGGGTGAGGTAAAACGATCTGAATGTTTAATGGGATTGTGGGGTTAGGAGGAGGTATCAAGATCATTAAATCAAGATATTAAAGTGAACAAGGTCCTCATTTCACATATCAAAACAAGCAAACCTAAAACAGCTATTCTCAGTGACATGTTCATATAGCAGCGGTAATGATGAAGGACTCTTGTGGCGTGGTTCTTACCTTAAGCAGTAGGTGATATTTGAGGACCCTCTGCATAGGAACTACCAGAAGATCCTGTAGTTTGAATTTGCCCTCCTGGACCTTCATGGTACACTCCTGTAGTGAAAGATTAGTGCAACAGGTCAACAAAAACTGTACATGCAAGGTAAGAAAAACTGAGACAAGAACAAAAAACATAAAGGTAAGACTTGTGTCCTTATGTTCTTTAAAAAAGACACTCTTTCTTCATTTGTTGGGTATTATTGCTTCTAGTTTCTGTATTTTAATTTGCAAAAGTCCTACAGTCCTAAGCTTCTCAAATCGATCAACACAAATACTTCTCTCATCATCAACAGAAATATAGACAGATTTTTGTTCTGATATCAACAGATGGTTCAGTATATTGGTAGTAGATACATCCACTAAGACTTTTCATATTTTGACTGTAAATGTCACTTTCATTATTCTGGAATTGCTTACACAATAAGAAACATGAATTTAGATTATTAAGATTAGACCAAACTCATTTATATCATTGCACCCTACAATAAGAGCAGAAATATTCAAACTCACACTGTACTACATAATGTTTGCACACTGGATTTGTAGTCTTGACTTCACGTGTTAATCCCTCCATTTTTAATCTCTCCGTTCTCAAGCTACATGCACGCGAGGAGGAACGAGTTGCTGAACTGTCACTCTTGACATTCAGAAACGACTGAGAAAGAGGTCTTCACGTCTCTCCTGATGAGACACGTCAAGCTAATCCGCCCTGAGAGCCTCTCGTCTCCGCACAAGAGCGGCCTGAATGCACCGAGACTCGTTACAAAGCCCTTCTCCTACACCGGATAACCGGGCGATAATTGTGTGAATTTGTCAACAAGCGTGTACACAGTTGCGATTGCTGTGATTTTATCTATAATCTCCTGTAATCCTGCGGGGAATAATGGCTGACTAACTTTCTCTTTGCTGGAGTCATTAAAGAAGCCCACACAGCCTCAGCCACAAAAAGAGTCCTGTAGTCTTTAAGTCCTGAACGGCGAAATTAGTTCATGTCCCAGAACTGTCAAGCGCAGTCTGCTGTGGGAGGATGCTGACCACTGGAACGGTCATTGTGAGAAAGAGCTGTTAAAAGAGTTTCCTTAGAGACTGTTTTCCTGCCACATTGCATTTTGAAATGTTTGAGCACAGTTTCATTCTTAGCACATGCGCCAGTACAATGGATATAAATAATAGCTGTATTTTATTTTTTCGTTGCTCTTACTTGTCATGGCAGAGAAACAAGTCAGTTAATTACATGCATGACGTATTTAGAGCTATCGACTCTAAATACCGCAGACACATAAAATCACTAATCAAACATGCACTCTCTACAAAACTCAAGCACTTCTGATTAACACCTAAAAGCATCTGTGTATCATTTGACATCAGACAAGGGCAAAGCCCTTTAAAGATCAGGGTAAGTGCTTGCCTCCACTTTACACTTGACATCTTCTCGTGTGATGATCAGCTCTTCCAGTGTCTTCTGAGCGTTCTCCATATGACTGCAGTACTGGCCATATATCAGCAGTCTGCAGAAGAGAGAGATCAGTGCGTTATCCAAACAACCACTATACAATAACAGACAGCAAAATAATTTCAATAATATAATGACAATGATGATAATATTAATATATTTAATAATTGACAATAATAATAATAACATCATCATCACCTACAATTATCATCATCACCAACTACAAATAATGCAGTTACTCGTCATCATTTAATACTTCAGTACCAGTTCCCATCCTATTTCAATACTTTAAGACTTTAAAAGGGAACAAACAGCATATATTTCTTTTCAAATGACAGAACAAAACAGCATAACAAAACTTAAATACTATAGCACAATCTATTTTACAGTCTATATTATATTTAAGATTTGAATGTATTCTGGACCAAGTTTATTTAAGTCACATTTATTTACTTTAACAATGCACTCCTGACACAGTGACCGTCACATTCTGGAAGCAGTTTAAAGTCATCTTGCCTAGAACAGATTTCTGCTTCTGAATTAAGTAGGACACCGGCACAGTTGGCAATCTCAATCCCTCGGATACTCATGGCTTGGCCGCCTCTTAATTGTGGTTTTGCTTAAGTCCACTTTATGAGATGTAATCATTGCTTCTAATGGTCCTTGATGATATGAGTGAAACTCACTAAAGCTTGTAAACCCAAAGAAGTGTCCAGAGCGTTTAAGATAAAACCAGGAATGACAAGAGGTATGATCAAAGAAAGATAAATCCAAACTGGATCGTCCACTAATGAGGGAAAACACATCTGGATGTGCTCTAATGAGTGAAGGGACGAGGATCTGCTCAAATCCCGCTCATTAAAAATGGTCTCTGAAGTGAACTACTGGACTGCCATTCAAGACATATGTAAGCTGTCTACAAAGGCAGTATTTTAAGCAATCATACACACTGACAAGGTAAAAGTAGTATCACTTTTAAAAAGTAAACCAAATAAGATAGACATATACTGTATTTAAAAGAGCATTATCTGGTACTGAATCTTTCATCTGTGATGAATACACTGATATGTATAAGGAAGGGAAGTCTGAATTTCCTCTTGTAATAGTAACAGTAACTTCTCTGCTTGACGTCTCAGTGCCCTTGGGCTAAGCAGGACTGATTAAAGGCTAATCTGGAACAAGAGAGACATCTTGGTTCCTCATGAAAATAGACTGATGGAGATTAATGACGGCCTTTCTCAGTTATGAGCCAATAGGCACATTCAACATCATATTGAAAATGCAGAGGCAGGTGTCGGGAATTATCTGTAATAACAGATGTCACAGACATAATTGAACATGAAGGTCTTTTTTACAAGGCAATTTCCAGATTAAATGTTTCAGGTGACTCGTAAAATGGACTGCGGGGAGAGACGGTGCTTTATGTAGGGCACGTGAAATGATACAGCAATAATAGAACAGGAACTTTCACATACTTTTATGGGATCTACAACTGATCAATATTTTAATGTTTATAGACTTTCAGCATGAGATTCTAAGACCTACAAGCAAAATAGTGTAAATGATATGTGAATATATAACAACCATATGGTTAACATCATGTATCACGCCAGCATTTACAACTGTACATTATCACACAGCCTCAGATCTGGCATGTCTGTTAGGGCTACATAGAGACAGCTGTGGATTTATGTGCAATTTATCTCTGTTCATAGTACTGTAACAGATGTCCTTTCATACAATCACAGAAAATATAAAAGTACTAAATGAGCTAACAGCACATCTTACAAGCCCTAGAAATGATGTTGTGAGGTCTAGCGTGGACATCCTGTGAGCAGATTTGATGAGGAAGATGTTCTCTTTAATTTAGGGTTCGACAAACACCACACATTACTGTTCAATGAAGATCATTACTGACCCTTTAATGCCCCATTAAACAAATGTCTTTAAATGCCATTCACTGTAGACAAGAAACAACCAGAATCAATGCACATCAGTAACAAACCCTCAAGGAACACAGTCTTTATGAAGCTGATTCTGATCGTGAAAACTGATTCGGCTTGCAGATTTAGTTGAGTTGAGAGACAGGTGTTAAAATAAAAAAAGGAATGTTCACATTCGTGTTGCTCGTGCCGTTGATTGTAGACACGTAACTTTCTGACAACTACAACAATAAAACAGTCGAGGCTATTCAGACTCTTCCTCTAAAGTTCAGCTTGATTTCCTCCTCTCCTGGCACTGCGATGTGACGAAGCGGGAAGGAAAAAAGCCTCGGGTTGCTTAAGTGGGAAGATTCCCTCGGGTAAAAGCCGTTTGCTGTGTAAACACGTGCTATTTGAATTCATCTGTTTTCCGGTGCTATCGCCCAGCACACCAGCTTTCTCATTATGGTAAAGCCGTCATGCATGTTATTTCACAGAAAATACAATTTGGTATAGACGCTCTCCTTCCATCCGCTCCCATCTGAAAAGACCAGGGCTGCTGAGGAAAACACAAAGCAAAGTGGAAGTGACAGGCCGGCGGGAGAAGTAATAGTGTGTGACACGCAGCACTGAAGACCTCTCACCTTCACTTTAACACAACCTCAGTTTCAATGAAAACCAACTAATAATGTTCTTCTCTGCACTCATTTCAGTGCTATCACTTAAACTTAAATGGGGAAATGGCTCAAAAAATGCCCGACTGCAAAGTATGGGTTCAGTTTAATGACTTTTAAAACACTCCTAATCTCAGTCAAAAAGTCTTGTTCGGCTTCGCCTGGGTTGTGGCTCTCTGACGGTTTTGCGTGAAACAGGATGGTATTTTCGTTGTTCAATATGCCCTTCACAGCATCAATGGTCCTGAAAGCTTCTCCATTATTTCATTATAAGGAATGCAACGCTGCTAAAGGTCATATGGACTTACAAGAGGAGATAACAAAATTAATTAAAGGCAGCTGGGCTTTTGGAGCGATGGACGGAGGTGTGGAATATAGCAGCCGCACAACGGTCAAATCCCCTGTCCATTTCTCTCTTTGTTAAGAGGGAAGAGAGAGGAACTATAATGAAAAATAGAAACATGTCAATCACATGAAAAATTGCAAAGGCGAATGACGTAGTCCCGCTCTAATGAAATGAATAATTTGCCAAAAATACTCAACCTTGTTTCGTGCTTAATGTCACCAAATGTAAATATAATCTGTCAGATTTTATTATGAGAAAATGAAAGTTTTTTTCCTTCTCTATCATATTTTTAAAATAAAGGTTCCCACATTTCAGCTTTCCAACTGGCTTTCCCTCCAAGCAATGAGAGAAGTGTGGACTACAATTATAGCAAAGACAGATCACATATGAAATCTCATTAACGTGTCAACTGTTTCGTCCTAGTCAGTAATAAACATTAAATATAAAGCCTTAGTTAAAAAAAAAATAACTCACCAATGTTTCAAACTGTGCCGAAGCACCAAACTCACAAACTGTCTCACTTGTGTCTAAACTTCTTCTCTTAAGACATTTTGTTACAAACATCTGAGACAAAGTTGGCAGTAAAATTTTTGTTAAATACTTTGAAAGAACAACCTCTTATCAATACAACGAATCCTCTGGGACAGCTACAAACGAGCATGAAATCTATAAACTGATGATTGGTGATAAGAAATATATAAACAAAACGTAAACAAGTAAAAAGATTTGCCAGAGATCAGGCCCTGTGTCGGAATGAGGCTGCACTTCTGCTATGTCGTGCCAAAGTGCATGTTGGTGTGAGCGCCCACGGACGACTGGCTCGATGAGGTGACAGGCTCAAAATTACATAAACAAAAGAGCGCGGGCGAGAGAGGCGGTGCTGTCACGCTCGCTCTGCGTGATGCTGCCCGCTGGGCTGGAGGAAGAGACTTGTAATGGGCCAATTACCTATGCAAACTGACAAATGGAAACAATAGGGCTTCCTCCTCCATCTCTATTCTTTGCCTTTCTTTTTACGGAACCCATCGATCCCTGTCACCAACTTAAACAAATTCAATCACTGCGAATAGCATATAAACACACAGTAAGCCTTATGTTGCTTCAGCAAAGCTTTTTTTTGACTTTCGGAGGTGGCTGCGTCTGACACAACAGAGAGACTGCCGAGGCGTGCAGTCATTATGGAAACTGAACCTGTGATTATCATTACCTACAGCACAGAAACTAAAAAAGATCAGGCCTCCCTGTGTGAATGCAAATGCCCCTTTGCAGCTGCGCTATTCAATGAATCGACAGCAGAACAAACTCTCAGTTCCTCCTGTACGGCAACTCGCATTGGAAGAAGTCGTTTACCCGCCCGAGAGATAAGAAGATATCTATGGAAGCACTCAAATAGAGGTTAAATTAGATGTCGTAGACAGAGAAGGAGATAAAAAAGGAATAATGCAGTCTTTAATGTGCATTAGAAAGAACAAGTGATTAAAAGCATATAAAGACTTTAAAATTAGAAAGAAAGCTTATATAATGCTTTTAATTCGCTGTTCTGTCAATCTGTGGACTATTTTGAACGTTTTCCGTCTCTTAGATGATGATTAACTAAACTGCAGGCTGTCAGGAATGATTATTTGCATTGATTTTCTCATTTTAAACCAATCTTATTCATGCTGTAATGCTTTCATTAAATGCTGCTCTGAGTAATCATTGCCATTTTAACTTTATACTATAGACGCACACTAATCTCTCTCTAAAACTCAAGTCTCAGGCAACTGATTATCTTTATTTTTAATGAAGCACATTTTCCACATAGTCACGGTATTAATAGTGGCAACGCTTCTGGCAAAATATTTTATTCTTAATATATTATTTCTTATATTCATATATTTTGAAATGCACTGAAACTTCTTATTAATGTGCATAATATAATTAAGGTTATGATGCACATATGCAAAATACAAAGATTATTCCTAATCATAATGAATCAGTAAATTGATTTAATATAATATTTTAGCATTTGTTTTATATATTAGCTCATTTACACTAGAAAATTCCCTCATAGACCACCACTGTATTCAAGTTGCATGTAAAATTGCTGCGATAAGTATAAGAGTATGTTCATTGTTTAATAATTTGTATGTTAAACAAAGAGTTTTTTGTAACTCATTCTATAAGGATCCAATCCAAAAAGTGCTGCAACGTTAATTCCTAAGATCTTACTGCAAGGTCATCTGACTGCTTAATAAACCAGAACACAAGACTAAAGTTCTCATCTCTGAGGACACACACGCTCTAATTGCAGTGAGGTCATAATTTTCTGTTACACCTCTTTGGTTTTATTAAGTAGGTCCCAGTTGGAATAAAACAGTGATTGTGCTGAGCACAGCAGGAGTGAAATACTTCTATAGAAATACAGATACAGAGGATCTCTGTAATGCTTATTAACGCAGAGTCTAATGTAGTGTTCCCGACTAGAATAAGCTGACCGTTATAGGGTCTGTCACTTAGTCAAGCCCCAGTGTCTCTCAAACAAAGAGGACTGCAGGGAAACGACACATCAGTGAGAGTTCTGACTCGAGGTTTTCACATATGAAAATATAAAAATAGATTTTATACAAAATGAACCCAAATGGCTTATCACACACAAGACTATCATGTGACTACTTTAGAATACAACACATGAGTCATATGGACTACTTTGAAAGCCTCAGTATAGTTTTAATAATACATTTACATTTAGGCATTTATCCAAAGCGACTTACAAATATTAGGAGACAATGAAGTGACACATCAAAAGCGGCAACAATAGTACTGAGAAGTGCTTTCCTAAGTTTACAAAGTAATGCAGTGCTTGATAAATACCTGTAGAGGAGAGAAGAGAGTTTTTTTATATATATATATTATGGTGTCAGGTGTTCGTAATAGGCCTCAATATACTTTGAGTACATGAGAATATCTTCATTTTTTGGACAAAATGTTCCTTTAAGATCCTGCAGCTGAGTTGTTTAAGAGGGTTAACAAAAGGACAACAGAAGGTACAAGGCAGCAGCTAGCATAATCACAGATGCAGATACAGATGAAACAGTGTTATGGTTTAACTAAAGCCCACCCGGGTATCTGTCATCTATTGTGGATGGAGTAGATAACACACCTCCCCTTGATTCTCTATTATCTGGTTATTGATTTTTGATACTGGAGACAAAAAGAGCACTCGAAACAGGAAGCGTTTAACTTTAAAGCAGCACACTCTTACAGATAGGTCCATTTTCTTTGTAAGCCCTGTGGGTTTGTGAGCTCTGATGAGGATTTCTTTTAAAATAGCTGGCCCGCTGGCATGATGGATTTTTTCAGGGTGGGCGACAGCAGCATACTCCATACGTGTGGCGATCTTGACTTTGCCCATTTACCTTGAGGTCAGTTTAGTTTAACAAAGGCTTAACTGTGAGACAGTATAACAGAAGTGACGGTGATGAACTGCCTCTCTGATGTAAATTACAGAGATACTGACCTCTCCTTGAAGTCCAGGAAGGTCTTTCCCAGACCGCTGCCACCGCTGACCATGGTCAGGTCAATGGCCCTCAGCAGAGCAAAGTGGACTTTAATGATGTCCTGCACAAAAAACAAATCAACATCCATCATTTATATTCAGTGAAGAGTTTTTACCAATCTGTGTATGCTAGTGTTCAATTTAGTCTTTATAACTAAGGTAGGCAATATTTTTCAGATACATTTTGTGTTATATTTATCACTTCCTATCAGTAAGTAAAGTAATATTACTCTGAATGTGATGCTTCTATGTGGCATGTGTTTTGGAAAAAACACAGAACCATTGATGCACCTTTGATGCCTTTACATTACATCTATGAGATGCTTTTATCCAAAGCGACTTATTTTACATTATACTATACATTTTTTCTGTGTATGTGCAATCCCCGGGATTAAACCCATGACTTTGGTGTTATGACTTCATTTTCATGAAAGCTTTAATACACATTTGTTTTTATTCTTGTAAAATAGACAAACAAAATGCATTATTAGAATCAAATGCACTACATTTTGAAAAGACACAATAGTTTTAGCATTTTAATTTACTGACAGTCCTTTAATGTGTACATATTCTGTAAGAGGTGAAATAAATGATCGCTCACCTCCAAATTCACAAATATGGCCTCCATCTCCTGTGGCGTTAACACTTGCTTCAAGGGAATCATGTAATTCTGTAAAAACAAAGTTAAAAGGTTAAACAGAGGAGTTTGTTTTTTGCCCAGCAGCACAGTAAAACAAAGAAAACTCCAGCCAAAGCCAAAGCTTAACGCGTGTTACACGATTACCCTTTAAGCTACCAGTCAAGCACATGCTGCTGTACCCAGACTTAATAAACCTCGTTGTGGTAATTGTCTTTAACAAACAAAAGTCAAATACTGTACTGTTTGTAAAACCTTAGATATCCTGACAAATGCATCTGTTATTCTGATTCAATTGCAATGCAAAACAAAGGTTGAATGACAGGGCGGCACAGACACGTTTGGTATAATTAGAAGGAAATGAATCAAGTGATTATCAGTATACAAACCTTCTGTCTGTGTTTATTACAGACTGAGATTTATCACATCTAACAGTATAACGCTTATTTTGTGACCAGGTTTCAATTCTGTGTGTTGCGGTGTGTGTGAGAGAGCAATTGGGCACATGACGGGATTAAACATCACACATTTAATTCACGATTTGTATATACACGTGTGCATGCATGTTATATCTCGAGGGGTCAATTGAGCGTTGTGCCAACAGTATTGATTTTCTGTGCGGACACATTTTCTCACTTTGTGGCTTGTCTGTGGCATCCGTGTCCTGTGACATCTTTCAGCTCTTTATACTCTCATCACATCATCTGATTATTTCATAAAGTGACCCCATTCGCAACCCACGTCCAAAATGTGACGCATTCTGACTGAAACTTTATATTAAACAATTAAATGTACTGTATGATGTGATATTTTATTCATCTGGAACCAATTGGATTGTGAAAAGTGCATGTTTATATTTATAATAATAATTCCACAGGCCACCTAATGTACACTTGTCATCTAGGGCTCAGTTCAAATCTTTCTCTGTCAGTATTGAGTTTCTTTCTCCCAGGAAATCGCCAGCAAGACCTTGACCCAGTTCCAAGTCTTCCACAGCATCAGACTCCAGCTCTCACCTTCTCAATGTCCTCCAGTGTCTTGTAGTACTTTGCTTCAGTCTCCTGAATCTCCACCAAGCAGCAGTTTCTCTTGTCATCCTCCGTCATGCCCATTTTCTGTCATAAAAAGAGAAAAACAAACACACAGGCCATGATGCTGTTGGTATTGTTTCGTAAGATTTCAGCTCAGTATCTGTACAAGGTACCAAACTGTCAATCAAGGGAATTCAGGTCACAGTCAAAACCAACAGCACAAGGGAATTCACGACAAAACTTCAAGGGCAACAATGACAAAGACTGTAGGTTATAACACTGAGGGTTAAGACAGGAGTGCATTCATTTCAAACACCATGAACTCTAATCTAAGGCACAAACCATAGAAATGTCCTAAATGCAGTTTTGATGAGAACTTTTGAGCTAAATGAGGCCAATTCACAGAACAATAACAACGGAAAATGATCTAATAGAACAAGATGCATTTGATTAAATGTAATCACAGGGCTTTGGTGTAATGTGAGTGTGCTTTGCGAGCTTGTTTGGGAGAGTTGTGATAAGGTTGAAGTGTGGGGAAGGCGCCAGCTGGAGAACAGGACTGGAGGCACATCAGAACACACATCTGAACATCTGGGTCTGGCGGCACACAAGGCCAAAGCAAACCTGCCTGTATCCAGAGTAATTCAAAATCACAAACAATTGCTTTGTTAAGATGTGAGATATAGGGACAGGGGATAGAAAAGAGGAAAATATAAGTTCGGACAGCCGCCTACTCAGTCAGTACTGGGAAATACAAACACATCTGTGACTTTCACTGACAAATGGGGCATATGTGAAACTGTGACATCATTATCCATTGTGCTTTTATCGGCATTTGGGAGCTATTGTGGTCAAATCTGGAAATCATCTGAAGTACCAATGATGGTTTGAGACAAAGTAAAGAAGATATAATTTTAAAAAAGCTCCAAACAACAGTCGAGGGGAGGCCGAGTGTGTGCCAACCCACATCTGCAGACACTCCTTCATGTGTGATTCTGTGTTTCTGAAGGCGGGATCCAGCAGTCCTCTCTCTCTGCAGGAGGGATTTCCTCCCTCACGGGTTTAAAACAACCTAACATTAGCTTGCTCAGATAGACAGCATGCACTTTAAACTCAATCTAAGAGACAGAGGGATATTAGCACTGGCACATCTTCTCCTCCTGCATCATTTCTAGGCAAAGAAAGACACATCACACCAGTCCTGCCCTAAAATCAATCTAAGTGTGCTTTTCTAAGGAACAGCTCATCATTTATTGGCATTTATTAACTGTTCTATTTTCACTTCCTGCACTGGAAACGTGATACTTTAAAAAAAGATTAAATGCTTCAAATGGATCTAATCGTACTGCATTTATCCAACATTTTTAACGTAATAGTTTAACTCACAATGCTAACTTTATTGTCATTTTTTTGGACACTTTCTTGCAGAAAGGCAACAAAGTTCACAATGCTTTTATGTAGAACGAATGCAGACCGTGACCTTGTGCAGTCAAATTTCAAAAAGTACCATAAGCCTAGTCCAAATCAATGCTAATTACCTGAGCTTTCTAAGGTCATCTAAAACTTTCTGTAATGATAACCACAACACTGAGAAATTTTCTATAAATAGTTCCTTCCACCTTTATGTGGCGTGTTTTGAGCAAGAACTAATAAAATGCTTTTTGGTCACAATATGCTTTCATTGTACAGAAAAAGCAGTGTTACCATTCTTCAAAACACCATAAGGGATGAACTGCTTTTATATTTGGACAAATCCTTTATTACATAAAGATGTAAAGGGCAAAAATCTGTGCAGGGCTTTGTGAACGACAGCCAAGTGTTGGCCTACTTATGGGCCAATAAAGACGTTGCCTTAGGTCGTTTCATTCTTCATATGAGCGGATGGGTCTCGGAGGCTCGAGTCGACACACATTTAGAAGGAAGGACAGAGGAGCACTGAAGGAGCTTAGAAGAAGTAATGTGCGGTACTGCGTGACACTTACCTGCATGTATCTGATCTGCAGCATTGAGGAGGCAAAGCAGCAAATGTAAGCAGTGAACTCGCGCAAAGCCGTGGGATAATGACAGGAAAACAATCCATCTACATCCTCTCTCTCATAGACACATGCACAATGTGGCGTCTCACTCACCATGGGCTGTCTAACCTCCACCTTGATGATGTCCTCGTAGATGTCGTCCCCGTCATCGTCGCAGGGGACACAGTCGTATATGTCGTCCTCTCCCACGTCATGCTCGCTATGCGGAAAAAAGACAACAGAGGGTTAAAATAGAGAAGCACCTCGTTGAAAGAAGAACACAGAATATTACATAGATATGTGTGAGACAAGGAGTCACATATAGATGACAGTTTCACAGTGATATCAGAATCATGTCCTGATTAGATTGTATAATATGTTTATCAGAGAGACGGTGGCATTCATCATTGCACACTGTGCCGCTGTCCTCTCAGGAACACAGGAACGGCCAAAATGAAGCAGGCTGACATCAAGGTGTCCTTCGATGTCTGGACCCAGCTGTGCTCTCACACCAACAATCAAATCAGTCATACAATCCTCCCTAAGAGAAGAACTCACTCTTCCCAACACACACACATACACCAACCGAACAGAAACAAGTATCTTTCTCACTTCTGTTGATGTTTTCAATGTGGACAAAAATAAGTGTGAAAAGCTAATGCAGTTTGAATCAAAACAGCTGCCCAGGACATAAGCGTTGTGACTCATTGGCTTACAGAGAAAAGACTCGAAGGCAGAACACAAACATATCAAAACTGATGGGGAAATTTACACATGCTTTTATAATGAGCAGCAGTGCAATAACTGCATATATTGTGAGCAGATGACAAAGAAAGATCATAATTAGCATTTAACAATCTAAGTCCTCTGGAAAGCTATATTACAATCTTAAAGGATTTTTATAAGCCAGTAAGAAGATTACTTGCGTGCTGTAAAATACCATGACTTTGACATTATAATGAGTTATTTAACAGAATACATTTTAATTTCACAGTAACTGTAGGTTTATTTGAGAGCGAGCTGTCCTACACATTTTCATTAAAAGAATACAAAATGAGACCTAAAACTCAAGACTGTAACCTTCCGAATAACTTTAGCCATTGCCATAGACAAGTTAAAAAACTGCACAACATCTGAGCATATCAATGCCTTTAATGTGAAACAGGCCAAATCCAAACTATCATAAAATAAATACAGCTCTTTTATGCTGCATAACATAAAAACCTACAGCATCTGATTTGCAGGCCATATAAATATTCAAGCCATCATCACCCATCTTTGTTTATATCCACAGCAGGTTTCACGGCATGATGGGAAAAAAGCTGGCATGGATGGACAGAGGCCAGCATGAGTAAACAGCCAATCGAGTGATTGTTGGTTTGGCAGGAGCTGCTGGGTGTTAATCCATCTGTGTGACCTTCTCTACCTGCACATCCAGAGCAGCCGTCTAACCCCTAAAACTACAGAACACAGCACAACTTTAAAACAAACCTTTAGAGTTAAATTACCATCATTCACAGAGTATTATTTCTGAGCGTTATATTAATAAAGTGACTGAAATTCTTTAGTTTGTGCTTGTGGCTGCTAAATAAAGTAAATCCACTGTTTCTTACTGTGAACAAAGGTTTAATTCATGAATATGTTAAGATTAGACCTCCCGGGCCTTTGTGGGTAAAGTGATGAATTACTAGAAGGCCTTATTAGAGACTCTGTTTACACAAGAGCATCTGTCTCTGTTTTTATGTTTTTTGCTTTTTAGTTTCTTGTTCGCTGGTATCTTCAGATTCTGCCCATCATAAACTAAAACTTGCAGCAGTCACCATAATCTGTTCTTATGATTGTGACCCTGTCTGTAAAAACCAAAATAAAGTCATTTTATTGTTTTCTACACAAACTCATTTTACATAATGTAAAGAACATTCTGTGAGAATATAACATTGATATCTTTAACACAGTAAGATTATATCAAAGATTGAAACCATTGAATCAAACTTAGATGGTCGTTATCTCAGAATTAGATTTTTACACTTTAGCTTGGTTTTCACAGACAGGGTCACAATTTTATACAAGGCAAATGTACTGTATTACTGTACACAAGGAAGTCATCTGTCCTTCTTATTAAAAACTTTTTATTTCTGTAAGGGCACTGAAAGGTTTTGTTATAGACCGTGCTGTCAATCAACCTTTCCTTCAAAAGAACATGTTTGAAGAGAGGATTAAATGCCCAAATGCACAGTTTATTAAATTGTTTTTATTAATAGGAATGGCACATAGATAAGAATTTGCCTTGAAATTCCCAAACCTGTGAGAGAACTGTAAAACTGCTCATTTGAAAATAATTACCTTTTGAACACAATTTAAATGGCTTTTTAAATGACAAAACATGACATGCATTGTCATATCTGCACAGAAGGTAAGCAATGGACAAGCTATTAAAAAGAAAAGGTGCTGTCCTCAATCTAACATTCAGCACTGTGTCCACACACAGAGAGAGAGTGAGAGAGAGAGAGAGAGGGAGAGAGAGAGGGAGAGAGAGGGAGAGAGAGAGAGAGAGAGAGAGAGAGAGAGAGAGAGAGCAAGAGAGAGAGAGAGAGAGAGAGAGCGAGAGCAGAGAGAGAGAGAGAGAGAGCGAGAGAGAGAGAGAGAGAGAGAGAGAGAGAGAGAGAGAGAGAGAGAGAGAGAGGAGAGAGAGAGAGCGAGAGAGAGGATTGTTTGAAGTATTAACTGAGGCTGTATAGTTCACGCTGACGGACGGCTGACTGGATGTCCTCTCTCATTAGCTGAGCTCACTTTCAGACTTGCTGTCTGTCACAGCACCACGAATTGGGAAGAGAAATCAAGAAAAAAATCGTCTCTATGAATCACACGGCTCCAAAACTGCTAAACTGGCAATGAGAATGAACGGGGAAGGAAGATTTCAGAAAGCTTTATCCTGTGACCCTAAATCCCAGAGGACAAGCATTAGCTGTGTTGTGTGTTGTGCTGTGATCTGTGACTTTAAGGATTTCGAGGTTGTGTGTGTGTGTAAGGTAGACTATCTGAAGACAGAATCTGACAAAAAAAAAGAAAGCGTGTTCCTTTGTCACTTCTGAATTACTGGGTTGTGTTTTGATTTAACTCTGGATGGCAAAAATAGGTCTTGTGCTTTTGCACGCAATGGCATGACCCCATTATGAGATGTAATGCTCAGGGTGCACAACCCTTTGCCTAACATGAGCATAAACCCATGAATCCAATAAGGTTTAAAGAAAGAACATTGCTATATAGGAATCCTATAATTTAAAGACCACTCCTGCTGTTAGATTAATGTTATGATGGTTTATTCAATCTGTGGTTCATCATACATATATAATATACATCAGCGAATGCCAGTGGAAAAAATATGAAAGACCAGAGCACGATTCAATATGGTCTAACTCACAAAACACTTTCAACTAGTCATAAAGTGAATGTTTCGAGTGCAGAAAGATTTTTTCAATCCAGAGAGTATAGTTCCATTTGGGCCGACAAGCATGCTTTAAAATGACAAAATATTTTGCGGTCTCACGCTGTCAAAACCATCACGACCACAGAGGTTGCTCTGACACCGCTTGCACTGATTTTACTTGTATAACAGAATTCTTGAACGTTTTCTTACGCTTAGCCAACCACAAACCCATAAGGAAAACCATGTTTAGAGCACAGCAAAGGATCCATCACAAACTCAGTACTGGTCCCAGTTACTCCCTGTGGATGAGAAAATGAACACTGGCAGATGTCTCAATGCACGCTTCATACAGACTGAGGGAATGGGATGTTAAAAGATCATATATATCTGACCCTGTGACTGCTATCTGATGTGATCATCTATAACGCACTGAAAGGGGCTGACGTGCTGTACATTTCTATGCATATGCTTTTAGTTAGACAATTTTGCATACGTAACATCTGTAGGATGGCGTGACCCTGTGTGAGCCTGAAAAGGGATTTCCACTTCTCTGAAAATACAACAAACACTGCACTTCTGGGTTCTTCTACTCGTCTCTAATAGGGCTCTATGCACTTAAATAAAACAATCCATCAGCATGTTTTTTATAATGAAAATGAATAGCGTGTACTGCATTTATAAATCAATCCTGTCATTAAAAAGTCAAACTAAAAAATATGTATTTTATTCCTTATTTGTGTCACTGGTATACATACAAATGACATCTGCAATTTTACTAAATTTATTTGCAGTACTGAACAGACATCCAAACCTCTGTACTAACACCCAACCCGGCCAGTTGTCATTAAAACAAAGCCATATATTGATGGAGACGGGATGCAGCTATGATTTTGTAGGATACCAAACTCCCTGGATGAGACATTCAGCACTACAGTATATTTGAGTGTTCATTAAATTTTTAAACATCTCCATCTTCCAATCTGGGGTGTCAGGGGAGACAGCTGCCAACAGCAGTAGTTTATTCCTCAGAGTGTTTTGGCCTGAGGCTTCTCTACCCATAATGCTTCTGGTAACACAGCAGAAACCGCTTGGGATAAAGTAAATCTTTGCTGACAAGATGTACATCCAGACATCTGATTGCTATATGACTGGAATAAAACACGGCCTGTTGGCTAAAATTGAACAATTTCACGCTTTGTCAGTTTCTGGATGAACACATTAAATATAGTGGAATAAGGCAGCGAAACTGGCAAATCCAGTTGGTTCTGACTGGATGTGAATTCACAAATTAGCCCAAAATAACCCTGTATTTGCAATCCTTCCATATTCATACGACTCAATTACCAACAGCAGTCAGTTTGGCTTAATGCACACCTGAATACACAGCGATGAAGCCCACAGTCACTGGTTTACAGACGCTTAACTTGTCATAACACAGAGGTGATGGGAAAATAAAGACAATACTTTGTGATGGAGCTTCCCTTCTGAACCACTGATACATCACTTCATAAAGCTATTAGCCAATGAGCAGTGAGCAATGTAAAGATGACAAAACTGTTTTAGACCTTAACTGGTCATGTCATGTCTATCCATTGATATGTATGAAGACTGCAAACACAGCCAAGTATCTGATATGACAGATTATAACCCTATAAACAAGTCACAGTATAAAATAGCCCAAAAAAGGAAGTCTCCCTTTCCCTTCACAAAGTATATTCTTTATTTGTGAATAAATCATTTTGCCATCTTTTCATAAAATTCAAGACAAAAAAATTTGTGCACTATTGAACATTACAGTCAATCATTTAAGTTCCACACAATATAAATAAGTAAAACGTAAAGTGGAAGCACTACTACTGTAAATGTAAAAGCAGCACTCCTTAAAAAACAAATTGGCTAATTTCTTTTTTAACTGTTTAAAAATGCTGTCCTGAAGCATCATAATGGAGTGCTGCCTGCTGGGCTGTTAAAAGCTCTTTTAAAAAGCAGTGTCTCGGTCATCTCTCTCATTCGAGTGTAAGCCAGACTAAAGAGCTTCTTCAACACCATTAACCTTTCACAAAAGCACCTTGATGAGCACTTTCCACCCTTTATCTCTTCAACTGAATCACGCTCATACAAAATAATTTCCCTTTACTTCACAAACTGAAAGACCGAATCTTTTCATCTGTGCCGCGCTCGGGCCCCAAGCGTGAATGTTGAGAAACATCTACAATCTAACAGAAACAGACACAACATTTAAATGAAGAAACCTATTGAAGCCACATTGCTGTTTGAGCTTTAGTAGCTCTGCACCAAAGCCTTTCACGCACATTTTCATTTCCATTAAAGCAGACAATGATATCCAGTCCAATTAAGAGAGCTGAGAGAAGTGCTTGTTAAACTGTGTCCCAGAGCATCATATCTGGGACCTTTCCATTAATCTGACTCGAGTGTCATGCAGCTGAAGCATATTTATGGTTGCAAAAGGTCAAGGGTCCACACGGCTGGGTAGTTTCATTAATTCGGTCAGATACACTGTTCCATTACCGCCTGTACAACAAGTGTGCTAGTATGGGTTTAACCTCCATTTGATTGGAAACTGAGATGTTTTTCTGCATGTAAAGACACGTCAGACGGCAGAAAAATAGAGAACATTGAAAGAGGTCACCAATCACTTCAGGCCATATAAAGCAGCACCTGAATCCCGTCGATTTGGATCAGTGCAGAAGAGCGAACATGCTAGAAAGGTCAAAGGTCCACATATGGCCTCACCAATACATTTCTGCCAATGCAAACGAAAACTAATGAGTAACAAAAAATACCTTTATTGATATTCCAGAAAATGTCTTATGCAGTGACCAATTAAAAGATATTAAAAAGAGCAATTTCATTTCAGTAAAATTTTTAGAAAATTCAATGAAAAATGGTTTATATATCAAACATCATTTGCTAACACTTAAATAAAATATTAATATAGCAAGTTGTGATGCTGCTTTAAAAACAAGTTCTTCAGCTCTGTATTTCTGCTCGTCTCTTCGCTCTCATGTTTAAATAACAAGGCAGCGGTGTCTGCTGTTAGTCCCGCTAGAAAATACTACAGCAAAATATTCTACAGACACACAAACAAAAGCAAAGTACTACTTTTACTGCCTTATAAAAAGGTCTAAAACATATCTATTTGTGATGTTTTTTTATAATAAACTATTTGACCAGTTTGACCAACAAGTAGCAGTCGTCACTCCATTCTCAGCTGATGAATGACACCTATCCATCCTTCCGTTTAATTGTTCTCCATTAATCAGTGAGGATTTCTGGCCTGTTGCCACTGTCACAGCCCCCTCCTCTCTTCCTCACCCCTCTTTAGCACCCTGTCCTTAACGCCCACACCACCAGCCGGCCTGCTTTGAGCATGGCACAGGGCTGGCATTGCCATGGTAACCAGAAGAGCAATTGCCACCAGGCTGTGTGTAAACAGGTTGACTGGACCAGCCAGAGCCTGGGAGGACAGGGTGGAGAGGTGTCAGGGAAAGGGAATTATTAACACGGTTGGTTTAATGACAAAAAACCCCAATACACATGCCAGATAATGCCACTGAGGATTAGATTAAGTGAAAAGATCACCACTGTAAAAACTGAAACTGACAATCTGAAAACTGTGATAGGTCATGTTACCTAGACTAATAAAGACTTATTCTTTCCTTTACTCTAATCTGAACCGTACTAAGCAAATCATGACTCTCCTTTGAGAATAACTGAACACTAAAAAAAAGACTTATTTTTTGTGCATTAGCATCATTTAAAGAAAGACTTAGAAACAGCTCGTTTCTACATTTCTCTGTTGTTAATGAGAACAAATGTATTCATTATTTGACAATCACCCCGTTTCCTATTCCTTCACTTTTTATCAGTTCTGTTATGGTGTAAATTGTGTTTTATTGTTAGTAGGGGCTCACATTGAAGAAAATGTGAAAATTACACACAGCCACAAGATCTTGTAAGAGCCAAACATTACATATCTGAATGTTCTAATATCATGTCTGAATAATGTAATCCAGTCCAATACAGCTGGTCCTGTCATTTATTATTCATACTTAAGCACATTACACTGATATCATTTTATGTGGTACCTAACATACAAATTGAATTATGCCCCAGAATCTATTAAAAATTACCAGCCAAATTCTATGATAAGTGCAAACTGATCTACAGTTAGAAAAACAACATGTTGTACCATGTGACAAATTTACCCCTGTCAAAATGCACAAAACAGAGTATTAAAATGCAGGAATTATTATTAGACCAATCAAACTCGACCGATTACAAACAACCCCTGAACAGTTAATGCCCGCCCATTTTCATTTCCCTCTTCGGCGCTAATTGCCATTAAAGCCCTTATATTTCACTTCTACGGTTTATATACTTACTCTGCCAACTCCTCCAAGCTCCGGTACACATCATCTTCATTCAGTGCTGTGTCTTCTGATGGAAAGGGCCTGAGGAGAGAAGAAAAAAGAGTGTGAGCTATCACACACACACACACAGAAGAAAGAATATCAGTCATGTAGCGCGATTCACTCCTCAACATCCATAATTCAACAGGTGGGTTTATTCATGAGTGGTCTACCTTCTCTATGATTGACACTTGTAACAATATGACAGATGTTTAAAAGGCTCTTATCTGATTTTCAACAGAAAACCACAGATGCTGTGAAAGGACTGAATGACACACGCTCTTTGTGGGTTGACAGGAACACAGAAACGCAAAATTCTTTGGCCATTTGGATATCTGCGGGTCAAACTCTGCACTCCTCTGAGAGCTGACCCGCTGGGGTTTTAAATCCAGGGCTCACGGACATTTGCTGGCCAATTAGAAAGCAGCAAACGGACTACTGATCAATTATTCAATTATTGGCATACCTATTCCTCCAGAGATCTCATCAAATCACTTAATCTCACTCATCGCGTGGGGCCAAAGGTGATGCACAGCATGCAAAAAACATGAGCGTCTGAAAATAAAGTGATTTAGACACATTCACTTTAAAGTGTGTAGGGCACGTCTCAAAGTCACAAAGTTTAATAGATCTGAATAACACTTCTCTTTCCATCCAACAAAAACCACAATGGCTCTGTGATGTCTCGGCTTTATGGAGCTCTTAACATTACGACTGGAAAGAGGCGGTTCTGTTCTTGTGTCAAATGAAATGATGAAATAGAAAGGCATTTAATTTTCCACATTTTCAGGATAGAAATAACAAAATGAGCAGCTTTAATTAGGGCCCACCTCTTTTTTTTCATAATTAGTGGCATTTACTAAGGCAAGCATCATTGTTACTATTGCTCATTTGAGACATTGAAACAAACCCCTAACCCAATGGATTTCATTTCTGCACTGCACAGCTAGTTGAGTAGAAGTGTGCTATTATATTTGTCTAAATAAACCATGTTTTGGATTTTTGCTTAGCAGATGATAAAACAGGCAGAAAAAATGCTTACATACCTTAGCAATCCACCAGGCAACTACTATACGCCTGGCATCATGACAGCAAGTCTGGCACAGATTTAATGATTAAAATGCAAAGATCTGCCTGAGGTCCCATCTCTTCAATCATAGCTACACACTATTTCTGTATCCATACAGATGTCTAACAGCACTGATGGGGAGAAAAGTAGAGACAGAAAGAAAGACAGAGAGGGAGGGAGAGACATATAGGGTATGAAAGGCTGTGACCTTCAGTCATATTACTACATGCCTTTAACACATGATCTATGCAAACTGCCACTTTTCATTTTATTCACACAGAGTACCCTTCACACCATCATTCTAGACTACAACAACAGAGAGAGAGAGAGAGAGAGAGAGAGAGAGAGTGAGAGAGAGAGATGAGAGAGATGGAGAGAGAGAGAGAGAGAGAGAGAGAGAGAGAGAGAGAGAGAGAGAGAGAGAGAGATAGAGAGAGAGAGAGAGAGAGAGAGAGAGAGAGAGAGAGAGAGATAGAGAGAGAGAGAGAGATAGAGAGAGATCGAGAGAGAGGGAGATCAAGAGAGAGAGAGACAGCTAATAGAATGCCACACTTTTATCTTTAGACATCCACAAACCTATGGCTATATAAACAAAAATACACAGGAAAAATAAAAAATATTTTAGAGATTTTTAAAGTGATATGCAATATTGTAGGCCTGTGCTTGGCGGACCACATCGCAGTCCCTAAAACACATGCAATAGAAAGAAAAAAACATGCAGTGACATCCCCAACCGTGATGGCAACATCATTCCTTTTGTCATTACGGTGCATCAGTTTCATTGTGGACAGAAAAAAAACAAATATGTGACACTGTCTGTAAATCAAATTATGAGATTATAAAGTAAAGAATAACGTTTGATTTCACATCAGTCAATATGAATAATATCAAGGTTTTCACAGACTGTTCTTTACATTATGTAGGATGATTTTATGTAGAAAAATGACTTTAGCAGAGTTTACACAGGCAGGATCACATACATGTGCATTATGTCATATGGCTAAAAGAATAAATGCTCATTGGACCTCTGGTTTCATCTCTCTGCTCAGGCACATTCCTACCAAAACAAGACTTTGTGACAGGTGAATATGACTGCGGAACACAAGGATGTTGTATAGCATGATGGAATAATTAATGAAAGCAGGATAATTAGCCTCCATACAAGGCTTCATCAAGTCAATCGCTAATGAAACATCTCGGGTTCAAAAGGGCTGCCTCCTCATCATCTGCAGGAGCTCGCTCATAAATGAAGGTTAAAAGTGCTCACAAATGTCATGCTAATGAATCAAGTAAATTAAACACTGCTTCCACAATCTCCTGTCTGTTTTTAATTCTGAAGCAACAATAAACTAATGGTTTATATGTTCTCTTGTTACCGTATCTCAAAGGGTTTTTATAAGCATAGTGCTTTGAGACTTTAAATAGAAGCAATTTTAATTAAGTAGCCAATGATCTGAAAGAAATATTTCACCATTTGAAACACCTGAATTTCCCGCAAATTGCACCTACTTTACTTTGAATATTATTGATGACAAGAAGAAAAGAAATGTATTTATGATTCATTTCACATTTATCCATAACACTTGTCAGTTGTTCCAGCGTTGTTTATTGCCTACTCCTTATTCTAGCTAAAATTAAGATATTGGCTATTATTTGAAGAAATATGTAACAGTTCAACTTATACTTTCTTCATACCCATTCGGTATCTAGTATTTATACCATCTTACATTCAGAAGACTGGCATCCAACATCACACCTTCACATACATACTGTAGGACCAATAAAGACTCTTTACATTCTCTTAACATCGCCTCTTCCCAACACAACTATCAGTCTTCATCATAAACCTAAACCTACTGTAGATACAGATAATGCAGAGGCACAAACACACGTACAGCCACCCACACATAAACTCAGGAGCTCTGTCTTCCCAGTATAAAACAACTAACCATAACAAACCTGATCATTAGAAATCACAATAAGATAAAAGCCAGCCGCAACTCTGTGATTTCAGCCTGGGCCAACGCAAGCTTTAATTAGATTTGGCAGACACATCAGTCTCTTTCCAATTCCATTTGTCCAACCAAACAGTATCCCTGGGTTTTATCTCACAGAAACAGATATTTTCTCTCTATTCTGAGAGCGACAGCTCAGAAGAGCTCCCAGAATATTGAAACGTTTGAGGCGTTAAGTAGTTTGCTCAATGTAGTGAGCAAAAGATATCCGCAGGAAAAAAGAAGCAAAACCGCTTAATTTTCTAGTATGTATAACAAGATTTAAAACCATATGATTACAAATCCAGCTCACGCCTCATTGCTATACTGAAACAATGTATAAATCTCTACGTTAATAGACATAACACAAGACTTCAGATGTTTACAAAAGCTCTTAAAAATATCTGGCATTTCTGTTTTTTATAATTGTAGGTTGATATGGTGTTTACAGCAGTTATATCTAAATGAATTTGAAATGTTTGATTGGGTGTGACTTAGGTTGTGCTCTGGGTAATTGCTAGATCAAAAAGTAAAAAAAGCCAACCCCTATAACACACTATAATATTCAGCTTTCTAGATATGTCTCAGGTCTTTTAAATGTAAGTGTAATGGATGTTTTAACCTGTTTTATTGACTAATTGCTTACAAAAGTAACAGCACAATTTGCTTCCTTGGCAAACAAGCCATTTGTGTGTTGGTTGTGTTTTTCATTACCATAATGTCTCACCAATAGTCCTATTTGCTCAGCATGTTAGCAAAACTCCATGCAGAGGGTATATTACAGAGTATATTGATCTTCTTAAAAAAGCAACGGTAGACTAATCCACAGTGTGTGAAGTAGCCAAGAGCACCCAATCCTATGATCATGTTTAGACGAGAGCATCTATCTGATCATCTCTCAGGACCCAACAGAGAACTAAAGTACTTTTATATTGCACATGATAGCTTTATTCAGCTCTATGTGAATCAATATAGCAGAGAGCTACTGTGCTGTCCACAATCTTCAATCTTTTATTAAACACCAGGAATCATTCATTTACATTCTGTTTACTGTCCATGTCTGTGAGCACTGTGTATGTTTAAAGCATACAGTATAGTATGGATTCATGCACACATGGATGTTGCGTACTTAGATCTAAGTGCATATTTAAAGTGCATTGTGCATGTTGCATTACATGTGAGCACGTCACATCCTGTGAGAAATAAGCCAATTTAAAAAATGTAAAAAATAACATAAATAAAACTATTCACATACTGTATAGTGCAGTAACTGCATTATGTTTGTTATGCAAAAAACCCTAGAAAGACAGAGAGAGAGAGAGAGAGAGAGAGAGAGAGAGAGAGAGAGAGAGAGAGAGAGAGAGAGAGAGAGAGAGAGAGAGAGAGAGAGAGAGAGAGAGAGAGAGAGAGAGAGAGAGAGAGAGAGAGAGAGAGAGAGAGAGAGAGAGAGAGAGAGAGAGAGAGAGAGAGAGAGAGAGAGAGAGAGAGAGAGAGAGAGAGAGAGAGAGAGAGTGAGAGAGAAGGAGAGAAAAGAAAGGACAGCACAACAGAAAGAAAGAGCGTCCTGACATTTTGCTCCCTGCAGCCCGCTTTCCCCCTGTTGAGTCGACTGTAAGCATCTGTTTCACATCTCACACATGCTCTGAGCTCCTGCAACCCTGACACATACACGCACAGTCCTCATTCTGACCTATTCAATAAAGCCACAAAGTAATTCTTGCCTCACTTCAGAAAGAAGAAGATGTGTACAGCCACACAGATGCTGAACAATGCAGCACACACATTACAGTACGACTGACAGACATGTGCTTTCTGCTTTTACTATAAAAGGGAGGCTGAACTGAGGAACAAACCAGGTGAGTTCCTGTTTAGAGAGATCAGCTTCATGAGAGACAGTTCAGACACCACAAAGAAAAAAGAGGAACTCAGAGGAAACTTCAACACTACAGACTGCCTACAGCGGTTAAAACCAGATGAATGACGTACACATCACCCTTCCTTGTTCCTGCTGCCTGAAGCAGTTGAAAGAGCTTATTATTAAAGTGGGAACTGGATATGTAAAAACAGTGGTTATGATCTAAAGATGGCCGTGACTTAGACATGTAATATCTAACAAGCTACACGTGAACAATAAATACAGAGTAACATATTTGTTTTTATCCTGTGGCAGGAAAAACATGCAGTCACAGCTGAAAAAATACAGCCATGCAGCATTCTGATCCCTTTGATGGCCAATTAATAAACCAGCATTCAGAATAATAATTAACTAAATGAGTCTAGAGTGAAAGTGAGAGGTCAAAGGGCACAAAAGATTAAACTGGAGACGCTATGGGGTGTCTTTACCTTAGGGTACTTCTTCAATAAAACCTTACAACCAAACCATGAAAAGCACTGGTTCAAAGACTAAGAGAATCTTGTGCCAACACTGATTTGCATTTTGTGTGACACATGGCTGAATTTCAAACCCTGTCAGACAACATCTGCATACAGCTCACTAACCAGATCCAAATGAATCAAAAATGGGTGCGGGAGAATGCTGAGACATTTCTCACTCTAAAATGGAGAACAATTTTGTGCCAGATTCATCCTAGGCCATAGAACTGAAAAACACACCACCAACACGGGCCTAAAATAAAGGGCTTTATAAAGAAATCTGGGTCAGGCCGGGATACAGCCGGTACAACCGCTATAACCACTAAAGCGGCTTGCTGGTTCCCTCTCAAAGCTGTGACACACGCCACAGCGGCGATGAAAACAAAGCCGTCTTTCATTGCTTCCTGTACACGGCAGGAAATTAAGTGAACTCCCCAAACCAGCCTAAAATGTTTTGTATTCGCTCAATGTGCAAAATTAACTTTATTCGCAGTCAATGCCAGATTCCATTTACAAATGTTTTCCCTAATTACTCTGGACATCGTTTATAATTTCAGCTACATTTCACCGCTACTGGTGTCCCCACAGAGCCCCTGGAAATAATGGAGAATTATTCTATTTTTCCAATACAATGACTGGGTCCTGACTCGGCACAAATAAACAGGCAATATTTTGACCATCCCTTTGCGGCAATGTGCCCAGTGAGGACAGGAAATGATTTAGGCACCTCTCAGCGGGTTACGCTTTGCTGGCTAACGGCAGACCCGTCTCGCCTCCGCCCGCTCTGGCAGTAGGCCTAATGGGTCGCTCCATCAGCTCATTACCCTGTCGGATAAAAGGCTTTATTTGTGGAGCGGGGCCGAGGCGGCCCGCACGGGGAGAACAGACTGGGCAAATAATGAGGCAGGAAGTGATCCCAGTTGCCTATAAAGCAGAGAGGCAGGTTTGACCCCCACTAAAACACCTGAGGGAAGTGAGAACCACACGCTTCACGACAGCCCAGGCAGAGCGGCATGCAGGTTTCTCACATATGAAGTTGTTTGTGCCGAGCACTTTTTCCGAATGCAACCACATAAACGGCAGACAGACGTGTGTACACACCAGGACTGAAAGGAAATTCAATTAGCACATGTGGAAGATGTGAATTACCTGATGCCTTTGATCTGTGCAATGCTGTGGTGGGAGATTCTGGACAGCGCAGAGATCACCTGTGAAAACAAGAGAAGATTTTAAATTAGCAACATGAAACTTCAGTTAAATGCCAGACAGTGAAGACAAGATTTTGTAAAGTAATAAAACGAGTTTTCTGGATGGTCTGCATTATACCACTATTAAAATGCTTATCCCTAAGCCAAATAAATTCCCATATCTCTCCAACAAGCTGCACAATTTAAAACATCTTTCATTGTTGGTAGCACAAATACATCTGGTTGACAGTGACATAAATTGGAAGCATCGCTAATAAAACATTTGCAAGAGCATCTTGTTTCATGTTCCGCTTCTGTGCGCACACGGATCATGCAACTCCTCTACTGAAGACATTAAGGGACATGTGCATAAAACGCACCAATGACATCACAGCCATGAGATCTGTGTATCCCCACCTCCCCTAACTGCATTTGTGCGGGTCCCAGGGTTAAACGTGTGCGGTATTTACACTGATTTAATGCCAGTCGTGAGTCACGTGCGAGTAGGCTTATTGGTGGCTATTCTGGAAGCTTCCAGATGGTGTGCTAGAGGGCCTCGGGAGTGTAATATAGACAGAAGAAAGCACACATACACATGCATATGCAAAAGTGACGCCTCATTACATGCTTGCAGGAGTGTTTTCCGCTTCCTTGCCTGCTGCCATGGTGACACTAGCTGATCCTAATCCTGAGCAAAACACCCAACACATACATCTGAATGCAGGATTTCAATGCAGTTATCAAGGCAACACATATATACATGCTATAGAAGAACTTCAGGAAAAGGAAACCATGTTTACAAGCACTTTTGTCACATTACATCTTTAAGCTTACTAAAACGTATATACCCAAACTGACACTGATGTACTTGAGCAGAAAGCAGAAAATTGAGAAATCAATACTGCTAAATTAGTCTATACATGTAAGGCTGTGTTTTATTGCTTGTGTTAAACGTATCTGCTAATGTGTCCAGCCATTCATAAAGATTCAACGCAATAACACCTGCAGGGAAAATCTGTGACTTATCTATCAACGTTGTTGCTTTTTCTCTCTGGATGGTATTTGATTTGCAGCACAAGCCTTCATTCTTCCACTCCATCACTTTCCTCGCTGTCTACCATTCTTCATTTCTCCCTGAGGTCAGGTCAAAACCACTCGCTCTGTTCTCTCATAATATTGATTTTTCTTTCATCTCAGAGCTTCGGTGTGCACGATGAACATCAGATCAGGGTTTGGACACAACACAATGCTGTCCATCAGCTCACGATAGCGACGAGAAAGACATGTCACTAAATTCTTCACTAATGTAATACAGCTGCATATCTGGGTTTACAATACTGTTTATATCCGCTGTAAAACGTTTTACAAACACATGGCAAATCCACCTGTCCGCCAGCAAAACATATGTGATAGAGATGGAGAAGAGAGGAGGGAGAGACGAGATTAAACTAGAAAAGCAGAGAACTGTAATAAAGAGAGAAGAATAGAAGAAAGAAAGTGAGACAGAAGAGAAAAGGAACATAGAGATGATGAGATGAGAATAATGAGAGAAAAGAAGAGAAAGTAAAAACTCATTGCCATTCTTTCACAAACAAAACATTTTAATGACCTAATGGAACGTATCGCTATACTGTAAAACGGCCTTTTGCACGACTGATTCTAAATAAATCTGGTGTGGAAAAACCAGCAATATAAACAAACACACGTTTTAATGTGATATTGTACTGTAATGTAATCTAAATGAGTGCTTTAGTTTAAGCAGGAGATCTGTGAACAGATGGCAGTCAGTAAGACTGAACCTGAGAGCCCAGCGGCACGGGACACAAACAGACTGATAAAACTTCAAATAAACTCAAAGACTATAAAAAGTCACATTAGGACTTAAGTATCTGCAACAACTTCACAATACTACGAGTATGTTGTGTAAAACATCACTATTCCATAAATCTCAAAGTATATCTGACTGTATTGTAATTTGTAAATGAAACTGTGCAACTGCATAAAGAGACCCAAAATCCCAGAAAGAGAGGATGAGTTTAATCTTCCACAGTTTTTTGTTCTTTAAAGTATGTGTTTAAGATGGCATACTTCATTTATTAAAAAGACATTAAAAATACTAATAGGATGTACAGTATCTGCACTGCAACACATCAAGAAATGATTGCACTGGCACATGCCTAAAAGTCTGTATTAGAATTAATAATAATAAACAAATAATAGTTATTTTACTTTTAAAAAGAGTAGAAAGAAGAAATGAGGCCAGTATAGAATGTAAACCAACATCAATCCCTCTCAAAGACCACAGCTTGACGTGTCTGAAGCATTCGCGCCAACCACAGCTAGACCACAGCTCAGACACAATAATGAATTTAAATACATTACCAAATGGCTTCTGGTAAACATTGAGCACTTCGCAGCAAAGTAATTTATTCATGAAATTGTTTAAATAGACTTTATCTGTCTTTCATCTTTTTTTTGATGTCTACATCAGACATCTTATTAAAGTAGACTGATAAACTGATAATCATGCTCAAAGAAAACAAAAGAACGCCAATAACACAAAAGACAACAAACACATCATCCGAGAAGTGATGTCATACTCTAATGTGCACGTGGTGCAGTATGGGAAATCAGATGACGTGGTGACATGATGAATATGTTGGCAATAGAGTTTGAGCCGAATCCTCTCAGAGGACTCCAGCTGTTGTGTGTTTAGCAGGGATTTTCCGCAGCTCCGGAGGAGGGGGGCTCGGGCTGTGACCCAAACGTCTATGAAGCTGCACAAATGGATACATAAAATGTGCTTTAATCGGGGTGTGAAAGGGTTATTGTGGTTGTGCTGAAGAGAAAATGGATGGTGGTCGTAATGTGCATGTCACTTAACACATATTAGCAAAACATGGCTGTGCTATTAAACAAATCAACTACAGCAGTGCCACTGCCAAAAACTGAGTGTCATGGCAACCACATCTGCCAGGGTATCTATGGACCACTGGTTGTCTTCTCATCTCACAGCACATGTTCACACACACAAGCACTTAATGGTGCAGTTTCTGACCCATCTACTGTCATGAAGTATTGACTAAACAAAAACTTTCTCACATCAATAATGCTAAAACACAAACACCACCTCTCTAAACAAGCATTAATCTGCAGTGGAGAAAAGAAGTGATCACTGTCATTTGCTTCTGATAAACAAAATGACCCTTCACACACATAAATATAAACCCACGGGTCCCTGAGCTAAACAGGAAGCACATACCATGAGTATAAGACACAAGACAAACTAGGCTTTCTCTCTCGCTTTGAGGGTCTGTCTTTCTTTAACACTTCTGTGTTTTCTTCCAAATCCTGGCATGAATTCACTCACGGGTCGAGGAATAAATCTAAAATGCTGTTTTGTCAGGCAGGTTAACAGCATGAGAAACGGACAGCTGACCTAGCCCACACAACCGCTTTGCTCTAAAACGAAACTAAGGAAAGAAAATGGATTCTGCCCCATCCCTTTATCTCCTGACAATCAGCTTTTCCACCTCAAATGTGTACAGAATCCTCCAGTCCAGAAGAACCACACTATGCCAAGGACACTTTAACTGTAAAACAGCGGTCTATACTCATCAGATAATCCTATCTTGAAAATGAAAACAACTGAACAAGAATCACACTGCTTGTGTTAAACTATGGGTTTGAAGCTCCTCATATGATCCTGTGGGCAAATTCCCATTTGAAAATCATTACACGGCTCTTATTAGATGAAGGGCACTTGTGGTCTTGGCTATGTTCCCCATGTTTACAAATTCACTAAGCACTGGTGCAAGCAAAGCAAAAGTGTTTTACCGCAGACATGTGTAAACGTCTGCCTGTCTCATACCTGCATTTCCACTGGTTTTGAAAAACACTGCCTGAACATTAAATACAGACGTGCCGGCTGCTAAAGATGAGGAAAACACACACAAGCTTTAAAAATGTATGAAACACAATGTAGTGTTATTGTTAGCTGTGATGTTTTCTGATCTTGATGAGAAGACTGAGACCTTTTACTGTTTGTTTACACAGACAAAGCACACGCTAAGAATTAAAATATTACATACAAGTATCAATCAATATACAGTATAGATACGTACAGTATGTGTAACATCCAATCATAAAAGACTAATCATAATTTAGTATGCAAAATAACATTACTTACTAAATATTTGTCACTTTGAATTATTCAACATTCTAACAAATAAAAATATCAAGAGAATATATCAATGTCATGGTTTTGTGCAAGGGTGGTTTTGGTGGTTGGTTTGGTTACTCATTGGCCCATGTGGACGATTGCCTTTGCATGCACCAATAACTTCCTCATGAAAACTGAAATCCTTTTAACTGGGTCAAAATATAGGTTAAGGTCATAAATCATAATGGCTTTAGATTTTCAGTTGAAAAAGATCAGTATGGGTGTGTGTAACAACAACAGATTGTGTAAAACAAAGCAAAGATTTCACTCTTAATCCAAGAACATAAAGAGATTATGTGAGAATGACATGAGCTCAGTGTCATTTTCTCCTCAGAAACCATGTCTTTGTCCTTCTTTCGCAGTTTAGTCAGGCTGAAGGGTGTGCAATCTTAGTTTACTAAGTGAGAGGATTTTTACATCCTTTAAAATGAGGTTAAAAATCTACATTTTCTACATTTATCAGCTGTGGCACCTGCAGGACACACATCAGTGGACACAAGGTGGATCGGGCAGATGTTGGGCAGTTTTTACTGCCTCTGAGAGCTTGAGAGAGGATGGGATTAGTTTGGGTTTAATCTGAGAGTCTAGGACGGGAGGGGAACAGAGCCGGGCTGGAGCTCTGCTGAAAGAGATAAGTGTGACCAGAGGGAGAAAACATGGGCAGATACTCACTCATACACTAACCTATAGGCCACCCCGGACCACAGGTCAGCAGTGTTTTTAGTCTGAATTATTCAAAATACACAAATGTACAAATGATCAAACGATCATGTTCTATGCCAGGTCAAAATGTGGTGGTGAATAAATTCTACATTAAAGGCTACAATGCACTAGATTATCATACATGATTATTAAAATATGAAAGATTTTGGTCACTTTTACTTCCTAATCCAGAAAAAAGGAATCAGACATGTAAAAGTACTGCTTTATCCATCTCAGTCAGATGCCAAGCAGTCTCTCTCTCTCTCTCTCTCTCTCTCTCTCTCTCTCTCTCTCTCTCTCTCTCACTCTCTCTCTCTCTCTCTCACTCTCTCTCTCTCTCTCTCTCTCTCTCTCTCTCTCTCTCTCTCTCTCTCTCTCTCAATGGTGGGGTCAAAGTGCTTTAATGTGGCAGGTCAGCCATGCAGAGCTTTTCTATCACATTCAAACAAGGCCCACAGCGGTCAAGAACAGGCTGCGTGAGGTCTAACCACTGAAAATTCATTCAATTAAACCAGAGCTCTGTGTATTTAACTGGTATTCATCAACATTATACCACAAGAGATCATCTCGAGTATTAATAAGACAAACACGGTTGTGAATGCTAATAAAAGATTTCATCTCTGCGTACACACATACAGCACAGTGAGAAGCTTAGGGGAATAAAGTTAATCACATTAAAATGTTGCACAGTAGAAAGCTGTGGATGATGATCGGCAGTGCAGTGGCTAAAGCACAGAACGAGATGCAGAAGCTCCTCATATTTGGCACTTTAGTAAGTAGCTGTAGATAAAAGTATCAGCTAAAGAAGTGTGTGCTCCTGTTCCTACTGTGAGCCCCTTCCTGTGGCCTAATGGGAAGTAAAGAAAGAAAGGACAAGGGATCAACATGAGAAATTATCTTGTTCTATTTCTTGCTGCTGTCTGTTACAGTACAAGAGTGTCTGTGTGAGTCAAACACAGGCCTGCAGGAGGTCTCTGCAGTGGCAGTTCATGTGACAGCAGGACAATGGGATTCCATTTGGTGCTACGGGATAATTGGCAACACCGCATTGTGTCGCCACGACAACTGTGATGGACACCTGAGGGCAGCATCACATGACACCACTGCTGCAGTTTCAGCCAATACACTCATTGGATGATGTTTCCTAAAGAATATATATTTCATGTATATATATATATATAAGGAATGTATGATATATACTGATCAATACTGACCAATATTAGAAGCTGATATATTCTAATTTGGCACATTTACTCTCATTTGTGGCAGGTTTCAAACAACAAAATCACAGTAAATAATACAACATTTATGTATATTCAGATTTATGAGTTAACATATAAAAGATTGTAAAATTATAGACTGGAGCTTGAGGTCGAAATATTTTCTTAAATCAAAACAGAAAAAAAGTATAGATTTATAATATAAAAACTTTACAAAAATATAAAAACAGAAAATACAAAAAAAAAAAGATATTCACTATTGACAATTTTGGCCCAAAATTTCACATTCCAAATTATTAATAACTTTTACAATAAATATGAAAAATAAATTAATTGATATTTGTTTTAAAAAAAACTAAATTACACATAACTAAAAATATACTTTGAATTTCAGGAAGTATATGAAATATCTATTACAGTATAAAACAAATAATAGTAGCCTAATTCCTTGTATACATTTATATAAGGAATATATACATATACATATATACAATCCTTATAGATATAATATACATGAAACATATTCTTTAGGGAATAACATTTAATAAGTGTATTGGCTGAAACTAAAATAAGGATTTCCTTTAGTAAAACTGTCTAAAACTAAGTGATGTGCCTTTAAAACAAAGAACTGCATTATAATAACAATTTTTAACACACATGCAGTTTTACAAAGGTGAAAAGATGTTCCCTGTGGACAAAAATAAAAAATAAAGGGGTTTCTGTGACAAGAGAAAAGCTAAGAAGAAAGAGCTAAAACCACAGGACTGAAAACCATGTTCAAAAGCATGGCATAAATGAGAGAGTCAAAGCTGTAGAAATAAAATCGAGGGTTGAATTACTGTAGGTTTCTTGTAACCAGATAAAAAGACAAAGGCCTGTGATATTACTGCACAAATTACATGATATTCCATGACACACATCCACACACCACGTCTACACACAAACACACACGTCCACACACACACACATCCACACACACGTCCACACACACACACACACATACACACACACGTCCACACACACACACACGTCCACACACACACACGCGTCCACACACACACGTCCACACACACACACACAGTATAAGCCAAACCAATATAAGGTATTTTATTATTAAAGAATGCATGTGCAGCTTTATAGTGTTAAAACTAATCAACCAGAAGTGCTGTACACATTTAGATAAATGTTATAATGATAGCAGTGACACAAAAGATTTGAGACAGTTGCACAGCTTCTCATCAATTGTGAGTACTGTGTAACTCATATATACTGATCCATATTCTCTCATCTGATCTTCAGTGAATAGGGAAGGAGGGGTGTAGAAGAACGAGCGTGTGTATGTGTGTGATGGAGGTGTTGGTAGGAATAGTGACAAGATTGTCAAGTTGCATTATTTTCTCCCAGCTGGGTGGATTCAAAATAACAAGGTGGGTTTGAAGCCCAGAGGGAAAACAAAAAACAACAAGAAAAAATATCTACCCAGAATCATCGCAATGAGACATCAACCCGTAATTCCCTCAGATGTGACGGAAGAAAGGGGTGCTGTCAACCTCTCCAAGCAGAACTGAGATCAAAAGCGCAGGCTTACGTTTTTATTAAAAAAAGCCAGACTTCACAGGGAAATTCTGCTGCGAAGGTTTTCAACAAGTCATGACCTTTTCTGCCAGGTTCACCAAAAACAGACAGTGCTAGTTCTGTTTGTAAAGTCAGCAGAAATGACAGAGAACACAAAGGATAAAAGTGCAATAGATATTAACAACAAAAAAGCTACGAAAATTGTGTAATAATGTTTTACAGTATGCCTACTGTATGTATTTTTTATGTTCTAGTCCAAAGGAAAGATTAAAACTATTTGAGAGAAACTGAAGTTGTCACATAAAAACCTGGTCCTTGATTCTGCAAACCGTGCAAGACGGCAAATCAGGATGGGGTGTTGGGGGAGGTGTCATGTCAGATTGGGCTTGTGACTTTTAATAGTTAACCTTTGGAGATGTCCAGACACATCACAGGGTGCTTGCATACTTCCCAGGCGGCAGACACACCCTGATGTGGGGCAAGATGGCATTTCCCATTTGTTTGGTTCTAAGCAAAAATTCAGGCTTCCGTGCTATGATGGTTTCTCCTCTAGGCACAAAATTACCACCTTGAACCACAGACATGACGATACACCAACTGCTGAATAATGTTAATGAGAGCAAGAATCAAAGTTGGGCAGCTGAGGCGTAGATGGTTAATAATTCTCTCTCATGACAAGTACAAATAGGCATATCACTGCTTAGATCTGTCAATCAAGCGCTGAATACAAACAAAAAATCCTTTGTCAGGATCAAGGCTGTCTAGAAGTTACAAGCAGTCATGTGCATTTGTTTCTGGGAGCCGTAATTTGAAATTCATACAATAATTTCTGTGGTTTCATAATGGTTACAGACCACAGCAGATGCAAGTGTACTTTTCATAGTAATATATCTTTTACACAAAACTATAACATACACACACACACACACAGAACTATTTTAAGAAAAATGTTTTGAAAAAAATAATAGATCAGATTTGGCTTTTTTGACATCAGATTGAGGAAGTAGAGAAACACAGAGGAGCAAAGAAAAAAATGAAAGTGGGGGATGGAGAGTTTATCAAAGGGGTTTGAGTTCCACATTCACCCCATCATGGATTTCAGTTCAGAGACATAAATCTCTCGTGCTCATCTCTTCAGCCTGTCTGCTGAAGCTTCATACAGACACAGACGCTTATTCACTCACACACTGGAGTCGCTGATGAATGAGCCTCCGGCTAGGAACATGTCCAGACGGACCCATCCGAGAAAGCCTCCAGTGCGTGTGGAATCTCCTCTGTATGTGGATACGGTAATGTATCCGTCCAGCTCTTTTGTAATGGAGATGACACAACATAGAGGAGGATTCATTTTCATTTCTTTGTGGTGATTCAGGGTTCTGCTATGCACAGGATATCTATTGTTGCTTCATCACAATTCACCTGTCCAGACTTAAATGTGAAGCGAGAGGCTTACGTGTTCCTCAGCAAGAAAATAACCATCTGAGACACAGTTCTGGCTATCAATGTGCATTAGTTTCGCTTTCAGAATTGTTGTCACACATTCACACAAAGATTCAGATTCAAAATAAAGAAGGAAAATCATTTTTTTGTCAATTTCATCGATGGAGACAGTAAAAAGAACGCTATAAAATGATGGAGAAAAAATAAGAGAAATGGATTGTGAGATAATGTAAACTCGAATTATTGCCTAAAAATGCAAATGTAATGTTTCAGGCCAAATCAACAGGAAGTATGACTGATAACAGACAAGATTTTAATCATATTACCAATGCTATAATCTTGCTAAAGAAACATAGACTGATTTAACTGGCTTAAATCTACATTCACAAATCATTCATAATCAAGGCCTAAAAAAGGAATACAGAAAGCTCATATGTTCACAGATTTCCAGATCTTTCATACTAAAGTGCACACACATCAGATTTAATCTGACTATCCCTTTCATTTCTTCCTTCCATACTTACACACAAACACTGACCGTACAAAAGAGATCACAGAAAAGGAAACATGTAGGAACTTCCTCCCAATAACCTATCCTTGACTCTTCTGGATGCACAGATCTGTTAAAACCAATGAAAGCTGTCCCAACTATTTCTGCAATCTTCAGTTTTTCACTATACTAGTGTGCTGTCCGGGACACTGAAATATCCAGTTTGACCGAGCTTGATTATTCAATTCTTCTGCACCTCTGAGGGGTCCGAATGAACGGCATGACCCCCCTCTGTGAACATCTCCATCTTTCCTTCTCTAGATCTTGTTATCTCCCCCTTTCTGCATTTCTTTTCCTTTGGAGTGGATTGATTGGCCTTCGGTTCGACACAGGCACCCAGCAGGGCCACCTGACTGCTGTGAACACTAATGAGATTATGCAGTCTTTAAGAAAATCTCTCAATCTGTGCTCATGAAAGAATGCAGTGCAGCATACAGCCTATGCAAGAGACATGTTTTAGCCTGACAGATGTCATTAACTACCTGAACTATCTGAACTGAGATCATCAGTTACCACTGATAAAGGTAGTCCTTTTTAACAAACTCTAGACTCTATAAAGTTCTACACTTATCGGCTCTAAAGCCACATGTTCAAGGCAAAAAATCTATCTGTATCTGTATCTATCTGCTTACAAAACATTTCAATAGATTCATCTATGTTGTCATCTCTGTTAGTCTGTTAGGGAGACCAAAGAACTGGAAACATTGTTGCTTTCATTACAGACAAACAAGTTAAACTCCATGATGCTGCAAAAATCAAGAGCTGCCGCTTGGTCTTGGCCTCATTCAAAACATAAGAGTGATGACACTGGCGCCAGTTTCCTCTACCTGCTACATCTCTAGCAACCTTCAGCAAGAGAAATCCATTAAGATGTCAATTGCTGAAGGAGGAAAGAGGACACAGCTAACCTGTCTGAAAGAAGTACCTCTCACTACTAAAAAAACCTTTTTCCTTTATCTTCCTCTTTTCTTTTATATTCATCAATGCATAAATTACCAAAGAATAATGGTTATGGTCATTATAAATTGTGATTCACATTCTCAACTGATGTTCAATGCAGATAAATCTCCACATTATCAAGTTACTATGTTGCTTGGCAACAGCAAACGGCCTACAGTCAGGATGCTGAACTATAAGCCCTGCTTATTCTAATCATTATTACCTACAAATTTAAATCATTTTTAAAACAGGACTGTAAAAATCACAGCCGCATCAGTGTCCCTCTGAAGACACATGAAGTCTGGAATATTATATTAAAAACGGTTACATTTACAACAAACACGCCTATCCAAAAAGGCAATAACGCTCGTGAACCCGAGCTCAGTGGTCACAAAGGAGACTCGGGCCTTTGTCTTGTCTTCGTAGCGAGGCTCTGCTCCTTCTGATACGATGCAATTTGACGGGCGCTTTTAATATCAGTGTGATGTCTTCTTCCTCCCAGGACAGCGTTGACCTCGATCACTTTATGCTAACAGAAATAACAGCAACACACACCAGAGAAACACACATACCCAAAATCTGCCCACAGCCTGAGGTCGAGTCATATCAGTTTAAATTACCACTTCTATCATCCCTCTTCAGCAACATCCGACTTTAGGTGTCCTCGACAATGCGCATAATCAATCTGGAGAAGAACTAAACTATAAATCTAAAGTACAGTACTAGAAAGTGTACAATATACATAAAGAGTGTTTTATACTGATTATGTTTATAGTGACGGCTGCCACGGTTAAACTTCCCATTTCCTAATTACAGACCTGTGGGACATCAATTCAGTCATGCAGTACGCTGTGCTCAGATAATTGAGAATGGGCATGTGCACGCCTGACGTGATGCAGTCAAATCAAATAATGTGGCAATCTCAATACGTTCTGCTTGGCGTGATGTGCATCTGCCGAAAAAGCCAGACATGCAAGCCTCTGTTTGCCTGGAGGTAACACAACTCAACCTCTACAAAGATTCAGGCCGTGCCAATCTCAGCTGGGAGGTCTGAATCAATGCCAGACTGGGACGGCTGGCATTTCAAGCTGGGGTCAAGTTCAGACCGTCAGCTGGGCATCTGAGGAGAGAGTCGCTGGTACACGGGTGATATTCACCATCTGTCCGCTAGATCCAAACCTCTTTTTGATTATATAAATGTCATGTGTTGAACAGAAACAACTTAGAAGACAAACACAACGGTTAAAACTTGCCAATAAACAATGAGACATGTGAACTTTTAAAGCATGGAGTGTGAGAATGGCAGCATTCCACAAGCAGCAGGGAAGTCGAGCCAGGCGTGGGCTCCTTTCCAGTTCGTTTATGTTTACGCACTGCACTTTAAAGTGCCAAGCTGTGATGCTGTGCCTGTGTGTTACACTGGAATCGGTGTATTTGGAGGTCAGAATCACGCTGATTGAAAGAGCATTTGGGGTGTTAGTCGACCACAACCACCATGAGCTTGACGTAACCCTGCCTGGGAACGCAGAGACACGGGCGGACTGTCTCCAAAACCACAGCTAAAATAAGAGCGAATAGGCAGAGCAGAGTGAGAAAAACACAAAAAAGTTGTTAGGAACTGATCAACTTTAATTCTTGCCAAAAATTCACAATATTGCAACCACCATAGTGACAGAGAGGAAATCATAAGACCATGGCACAGTAGTGCACAACATCAAATTAGTCAAAGTAAAAATGCCCGATGGCTGGTAACTTTATTAGCAACGACAACAAGTTTATATTTAAATATTTTTTCATACTACTGGAGCCTGGCCATACTGTTCAATATTGTATTTAAGAAGAGAACACATCCTGACACACTATCGAGCTGGTGTGTATGGATCAAACTGTGTCACCACCTCACTGACCTCAGCGTCTCTGGACATCCGCTAATCCAAACACATTTTATCTATAAAGAGGACCTGAGACTCATCTCATCTGACACACTAAAAGCACCGGGCTCGACCTCATCTTTTATTCCACTGAACTTGTCACAACACTTTACTAGATGATCGATCACTTTTCGAATGAGACATTACATCATTAAATGGAAATACAGAGCAAACGTAATTGTGTCTGTGTGATGTTTAAGCAGGGACATGATGGTTTAGACCAGTGTACAAACACTTTTTTGGGATGTTTTTTTTTTGTTTTACGAGTCAAAGTGACTGACCTGCTTTGGCCCATTTTAAAAAGTGTCTACCTGTTTACATTAGTGAGATTGTGTTGTAATTTGTTTAATGCCAGTCTGTGAAGGAGATGGAGCCATTAACGTAATGCATCCCTTCACTCTTTTGTTTCATTATGTCTGTTGCGTTTGGTTACACAAGGAGACTGACCTTATACATGCACACGTCATTGCTTCTCTCTTCTCTACAGATCACAACTTAAGTCAGTGACATATACAGACACATGCGTCCAGAATGCCAGATCAGGTCACGTGTGACAAAGACGACTTACCCATAACAAACTGCCTTTAAATGTGAGAAGCACAGGCTAACGCTCAATATAAATGTATAGACTTGCAACAGGCTTAGACCATGTAATGGTACATTAGCTTTAACACAATTTAAAAACAATGGAAACAGAGAGAGAGACTGAGAGGACTGAACATAAAAGCAATATTACAGTGTCTAGATCACTGACCTACATGCTGCCTAAATTATTTCTCTTTCTCAATTTCCTATTTTTGTCAGAAAGGAAAACAAAGTTGGTTGGTGCTTGTTTTTCATACATTTCTGGAAATTGAGCTGCGGCATCCAGATCAGCCGTAGCCCTTGAGGAAATGGGATTTGTCAAACACGCAGGATTGAGAGAGGAATCTGAGGAGTGTGTAGATGGAGGGATGGTGAACCTTGTTTTTATCTACAGCAGGTGAATATCACCACATTCTCTGTCATCTGCTCACTAGAATACTAGAAACTGGACAAACATCAAATACACTGGAGGTTTCTATTATTACAGTCTAAAACATGAAGCCCTGCGACCACAATTTCACCTCCAACAATTTAGATCACATATAATACATCTGCTTAGTGATATAAGAATTGATTACAACAGCTTTAGAGGTACAAAGGCAACAAATGCACGCCACATCAGCAGAATATATTTATATTTAATGTCAACAGCCATGTTTGAAACACTCAACTGTTTGTGCTAATGAAATTAGAAACTAAAAATGGGAAGCGTCTCTGAAAAGTAGTGGGTTTGCATTTTAGCATTATAGACGGGTATGTTATTCTATGTTTATTTCCATCTCTCTAGTTGAAAGCCATTGCCAAAACAACCATATAACCATTACAATATGCAAACTAAATCACTATAAAAGCACTTGAAGCGAAATGTCAGATCTCTGCTTCAAATGACATTACAAGAGCGTAAACTGCATCCCCAATAGCCAGAACTAAACTTGTTTTGTAACCATGACTACACATAGACACAGTCTATAAAAATAGCCTGAGTCCAAAAAAACCCACATACATTTAACACACTGCATTATTTGCTGTTGCTGACTGCCTCGCTTCAGTTCTCAGCTTCACCCTATGGCCCTTTACCGTTATTCCTCTTCATTTTATTCATACTGACATTTCTTTCCTTTGCTGTTGATCTTTTAGCACCTGCCATCTTGTCCCATTTAATCACCTTTTGCTCAGGAATGCCAGAAAAGCATAGGTAACGTCTGTCATTCCAACAGATTTTTTCTTTGTCAAGCCCAAAAAAACCCATTGCATAGACTTACGTACTGTACTGTTACACACAGGTGCTGCTTGTCTTTTAAAGATGATGCTCTGGGACAGGAGCAGTCTACCCACTGATATGTCAACAATAACCAATCAATATCTCAATATCAATAAAACACACATTTATTTTATTATGGTGCTTATTACAGAATTTTAAGTTTAATGCATATTATTTTTTTGGATGCAGACATCAAGAGCAAATATGACAATACTTTGCATCAAATAGGTTGCCAGCCCTCTCTCACACAGATGACACGTGTGATCTAGCGAGCATGTTTTTTCCTGGGCTATTCTTCCTTCTGAACAAGATGAACCATCTGAACCATTAACTGTTGTAGTGTTAACTTTAAGTGACACTTGTCTGAAAAGGTTTGATGTTATAAATGCCTGATTCAGTCGAGTCAAACATGCAGCAGACTGTTGCTGGTGTCTCGGTCTGTACAGAGTTACACAGCAGAATACATTCTTATCTATGAGAGAAAGTGCATCAATGGCCCAGAATCTAATGTTCAGATTTCTCAGCAAAAGAGACACTCTATATTTTATTACCACATTAATCTGTTGCAGACGGTTTATTCATTCATGACACCATTTCTTCCTCCCTTCTTTACTTTCAACTGCTTTGGGGAATTTATTCAAACTGGAAGCATTACAGCTCTGTGATGGACTGATGAACTTAAACAATCTCATCTGAACACTTTATAAGTCTAAAAAAAAGCTGAAACTGTGATTATCTACCTAAAAGGTCATTGGAGTTTGTGCAAATGCAGTTACTCAGTATGAAATCTGAGGAGGTCTAACACACTGTACGCAAAGGTGCATACATTCATTTTATAATTACTATTTAAGCTGTGCAGATGAGAGATGCTGAATAGGAGTATGAATTAATTTAGTGATTCTCAAACAGAACAGCACTGAGGATAATCATATTTGTGGACCTTTTCAGCTCAACAGCTTGAATCAAAGCCGAACCTGGCAATATTTAGTTTGGGGCACAATGGAAGAAGTGTTTAATTTTTTTTTGCAATTCTGTCGGAGATCACTAAAGACACAGATATCAACCACTGCAGCTTTACATGTACATTTACATTAATGCATTTAGCACACACTTTTATCCAAAGTGAATTCAAGATATACATTTCATCAGTAAGTGCATTTCTTGGGATCAAACCCATGATGCTTGTACTGCTAATGTTATGATCGCATCACCTGAGTGTGTTTACATGCACCTTATACCCATTATGCCAAATAACCCAACAGCAGGTAAGCACATCTTTGATGTTCTTTTATCATCAGAAAGGCCATAAACTCTTTAAGTAAGAAAAAACAACCAGCATATATTACCCTGAGTTCACTTTGCAAGTAAACACATTTACTGGCCTATTCAGTATGAACATGTATTGTGCAAGTTGCTTCCATAGTGTCTTCAAAAACACAACTATTTAAAATCTAGTTCTAGTTTGATTTTAGTATGAGCTGTGCGTGTAAACACATTCACAGTTATGTCATTAGGGGATTTTACACAAAGGGAAACAAATACAGCTGGTTCACAGAGCTTGATTCACTCCAGACTGTACAGAATCATCTCCATCAAATGCATGACCAATCCATTGTTATTCCTTGCACAACAGTCCTAATAGAGAGGAGATTCCTTTGGCAACAACAATGTACCATGTAACAAACATATGCTGGCTGAAAATATTACTCCCCTAATCAGAATCCAGATAGAGCCTACTGTGTGTCCTAGTAAAACAACAGAATAAGAGGCAGGATTTGGGATACAGAATGAAGTGGTGCAACAATAAACAATGCTTTGCTTGAGAAAAAGAGTCAGACTGAAGTTTCCAGCTCTTCAGACTATAGCTCAGTGCACCAAACCACACAACCTCCGGTCTCCAATACAAGTACTGAAAGAGCACAGTTAATAAATAAATAAAAGCAGGAAGGGACAGTAGAAAAGTTTTTGGCACACATTCAGTATGCACGAGACAATTTGCAAAGGACACATAAATTACGGCACTGTGCTTTGCTGAACACGCATGGGTGACTCATACATTCTGACTATACAGAGTCTGTAATATTTCTATAACCATCTACCCTATTCTCGCTTTGGTTTTCAGCCTTTGGTCTTTAAAGGATGGTCAATCTAACACAGTGGTGGCTTTGTCTACAGTGAGTGGGCAGTCGTGGCAACAGCAGCTCACTGGAACAGATGACAGAGGAGGATGTGTCCAGTTTCCAGACTTCTCTGTCTATTTCACAGATGTGAGCCTCTCCACATTGACAGATACAACTCCGTATCGTGTTGATGGGGCACTCTGTTAGCCAATGAGCTCCTGCTGAGGGCTAAAGGGCTACACAATAAATGTAAAAATATATAAATCAACAGAACCAAGTTAAGAAGTCCAGCTACATGTTTTATTAACCCTGCCAGTTTTAAATGCATCATGACCTATTAAAAGTAAAACAAAGTAAATAAAATTTAAATAAGTATTCGACTCTACAGTATATATGAACTAAATATTTTAATGGTTTTGCACTCATAAAGCATTAGAGAATAAAAGTGCATTAATATGGTACGAAATGCATGTTTAAATAGATTTTAAATAGATGTTTAACTAATTTAAATCAAAATGTATACAATGTAAGATAAAGAGTTACTTTTATATCTCTCTATACATCAAAGGGTCTTTGGTCTGAAAAGTGCAATAATGCAACACATCTACCCTTTGTGGGCATACATGTCTCTGCCGCCGGATATGTTTGTGGCCACTAACACAGCGGGCACACATTAAATATAAATGAATAGCGCACATGGGAGACACTCGCCGTGTGGAAGCGAGACACAGTAAACACAAAGATCGTTATGCTGTTTGAACAAATCAAAGTGATCAAACATCTCGGGTGGTTCAGGGTGAGATTGCTGATGGGTAGAAACGGCTCTAGCTGCTGTTTGGCCACTGACACATCTCATCTTCCTCTCTAGACGCAGGGACTGCTGGGTCGGGTCAGAACAGTCCCCTTGTTTACTTACTGCTAACATAAGTGGCCACTGTGGCCATAAGGCTATTTACTCTGACATAAACATTTAATATGTTTTTATTGTTCAGATACAGTGGCTATTCTATTTTAAGAGATTAAGAGGAAAGGCCCTTCAATAAGAGCAAATGAGATTATTTTAAGCAAAATACAAAAACCCTGCAAGATGTTTATAATTGTAAAAAGCAGGAATGAACACGAGAATGCAATGCAAACATTTACTGATTCTCAGAAAGGCAAAACTTGAGACTTGTGTAAACTGTTATTTTTTGTTTACTGGTTTTGGGAAGCGTGTAAATATCTCCCTCTCCTTCAGCAAGCTACAGAAGATTTACATACTTTCCAGAGGACAAAATAATAATAATTTACAAATCAACAGAAGTTCACATACTCTTGCCTTTTATTGTGTTACCTTCTTGAGTGTCAATAAATGTTTACAGCATTTCATAGCAGCTGTAAGAATCCCTCAATTGCTCTAAAAATGAAAAGTAGAATCTACTGTAAGCATGATATAGTAAGTGTTGTGAAGAGCTCAAATGTGCAGAAGATTCTGGAAAAACCAAAGGATGTGCAGAACCACTGCTCGGGACAAATCAGACTCTCGTGCATTACAAAACAAACTGACATAGATCATCAAACATGTTATAGTATAAACCCCCCTTTCTTGCAAATACAAAATAAGGAAAATAAATAAATGCATCGCTTTAATTTAAGCAAATCTTTTCACCTCCACATTCTGCACTCGTGGCTAGCACACATTTATATGAGTGGACATTTTTGTGTGACAGAAATATGCAAGTGTCTTGGGGTAAAGCGACAAGCACATCTCTCACTGCAGGTCAAAAAGCAATTAAGTCTGCAAAGTGATGCTGAAACAGCCTGAGGCCGATTCAAAGCTGTTTATCAGTCGGCCCTGAGCTCTGCATGAATACACTGGCTTCATGGTCCTCATGGCACAGGAGAAAGAGAGGACGTGAGCCATGCTGGAAATGCTTACTTAGCCAAAACGCTCTGCTAAGGGATTCTGGGATTGATGAGGACACAAGTCTCAGCAGGACTAACCAAATCAAACATTCGCCTTTTTGTTTGTTCATCAGCTTTTTGGGCGGTTTCCTGGCAATTAACAACAATCACAGCTTACAAATAGTTAATTTAATAAATGTATAAAACTATATTAATAACTAAGAGTAACACAGTTGGGTTCAATCAGTGGCACCTAGTGGTGATTCTGCTTTGGTCCCTATATTAAAGGTGAGCTTGTCTGGATGGATCATCTGGCCTTTCTTTGAGATCCTGACAACATTCTGCTTCTCTTCTTTAACACCCTAGATGACTGTTGAAGGCCATAATCAGCTCCTAACCGCTTTGGACAACAGAAAAGCACAAGAGTATTTAAAAAGACAAGCTGTTACAGTATGTCTCACTGTCACCTCAGGGGACCAAAGTCTGCTGCTGGTATTTATGTACAATAAGTTCCGCTTCTCTGTCACAACATAAATTAATTCAGCAACAGACTCTTCTGACATCTGGCGAGTTTTTCAATGCAAGTTTTTAATTTATCAACCTCAAGAATAACTTTGCACATTGCAAACACAACAATAATGTTTGTATAATTATTGCCATACTCAAGCCTGTATGTGATTAACCATGTGCCTCTTCATTTATGCTCAAATCCACTATGTACCAATAACAGAAAAACAAAAACAAGTAAACATAACTGTATTTATTTCGACATAGCCCTGTCATATTTCCTTTCTAAATGTCAACTGTGGTACAAATCATATTTTCACTTTTCTATCCAAAGAGAAACTTGTCTAAAGTAAATACGAACAAGTTAAATTAAATCAGCATGTTCTTTCACAGTTTCAAGCCGCTGTGAGTAAGTGACATTTGATCATGAAATCTATCTAAATGTTGTGTGGAAATAAAGGTCAGGAGTAGAAATGAATGACTGAATTACAGGGTATGAGAAATAAAGTCCTTATCCACTCAATCTCAAAACGCACAGACTTTTTATATAGTCACCAAAAATCTCCTCTGAGAAAAGACTTCCTATGGATCCATCATTTCTACTCGCCTGGATCGGTTTTCACACTTCCATCACAGACAGAAAAAGTAATTTAGGGAAGAAATGCAGTATGCATAGACCGAGAGAAAGATAAAGACGATTCCTTTTCCACCCTCTAGGGCCGGGTGAGGAAATATGGGACTGTTGGGTGCGACAGAAGCTCATCTGTAGTCTAGATATACTGGCACAGGTCTGGCTGCGGTAAGTATTGCAGTAAGCTTTTCAAAATCCATCTGTCACCACATACAGCATATGCTCACTGTACCGATGTCATTAACCATTAGCTGACAGGGTTTAAACCTTCGCTTTATTAAATTAATAAAGTTTAAGTGATTAATATAGGAAATGTCTAACTGTAGCTATAAGTATTTGCACCATGCCTGAAGCTGTGCTTTGGATTTCATGTGTGTGTGTAAGAGAAGATTGATGTAGTGTGCTCTCACAAGGGACGAGTATACAGCATTTAAATTTCAATCCATTAGACGAGCTTTGTCTGGTAAGGTAACTACTCTAATGAATTACTTGACATCTCCAAACTTCATTAGTAAGGTTGCTGTGCAAGATCTTAAACACGTACACACACTTTAACACTGTAAATAAACACAATAAAATGAGTGCAGTTAATAGGAGTGGGACATCAAAGTGCTTGTCTTTTATTTGAAATAGTCTTTAGCTCATGTTTCAGACTAGCCAAAACTTTAGGAAAAAGACATTATTAAAATAACAAATTCAAGCCACTTCCTTAAACAACTGCCTGCTAAAACTATTACTTACTCTTTGAAGACTCTCGTGGTTAGTGACGTAAAACAACATAATTAACTCCATAGTATGCTTAGACAATTATTCAAATAGATTCAAGCAATCCTGAGTCATTAAACACAGCACTAGAACAATACTGGACACAGCACTCCATTATTTATCTGATCCTATAGGCTCAACTCCCTGCTGCAGGTGTTCAGCTCAGCCCTCCTCCTGAACGCTGATATTTAAAGACGGGAAGCAAAGGACCAAGTAAACAGATCAATATGCCACTCTGGTATCAGCGCTATAGTCAGCTGAAAGCAAGCTTGAGCCTCATTATGTATTCACAGCCTGTTTGTATTAAATGAGCTTCCTCATTAAGTAACGGAAGACGGAGAGGTCCAGCCTGTGGGAGGGATGTATCCGCGGTGACGGGTTGTGAGTGGCGTTCGGCTCAGATCGATGGCGGCTGAGAGCAGAGTCGGGCTCTTTCCTCCGTGTGGAGCAGTGATTAGCCAGTGTGCCTGACTGGAGCTCATTGATTACCTGAATCTGCTCCTTCTCTGATAACACAGGCCTGGTGTTTTATTATGAAGACTCTGGATTGGGAGGGAAGGAACAGATCAATCAGGCAGTTGCCGGAACAACGCAGGGAGCCGTGAGAAGCGTGTGTAACTTCTTGGCAGTTCAGTCTAGTACGAGAGCTTTGACACACGTGTAGCGAGACACTTCCACTACATAGGGGAGAAACACCTATGTTATTTCACTTTAATATTTCATAGCTGAATTTTAATCTAATCATGACAAACTATATAATGATGAAAAGGTATAAAACCCAAGATGAAATATTTGTACAATAAACATAAAAAATAAAACATTAGTAAAAGTAACATTAGTAAAAACATTTTAATGTTACGTAATCTATAAAAAATGAAAATATAATATATTTTCTATATATTAACTAATTTCTAAAAATAAAAACATTTTGTTTAACTGCTGTGACAGTCATATCAGGTTAAAGGATTATTATAATTCTTGTAAATAAAACAATTTGATTTACAGTGTTTGAACATATTCAAAAATATGTTGAATATTCAAAACAGCACTTACAACTTCCTCCCTTGTACAAAAAAATCCTGTTATGTGTGACCACTTATGACTGCCTACATTTATAAATCAAAGGTCACCACAGTGAGGAAATAATAATCTATTACTCTGAAACACCAGGAAAAATTAAACACTAAAGAAAACAAAAAAGAACAAGTTGACATTGATGTCTCAAAGGCAAAGCAGCCAAAAACTGTTAGAAAAAGGGCAAAAAGAATCAAAAAGTAAATTATGATTTTTGGCACAAAAAATTAAATCAAGATGTGAACTCAGGGAAAAGTATAATACTTGATAAAATTGTGATATGCACATTATAATTCTTACAGCAAACCAGTTAACAAATACTACACAGACTGGAACCCCATACTTCCCCATCCAGTAACTCATAGACCGTTAAAAGGTCATTTAAGCCATCAGTATACCTCTGGTAGAGAGCGTCGTCTACATACCACTGCTGTATCTACAGTATCATGGTACGTGACTGTGACCCACAGCGCTAGCTTTGCTCAAGGGCAAAGTTTTCACGGGAATTGCAGATTTAATGAATTAAGACATCAATCAATCAATCCATAATCTCATTGACCCAAACCGTATGCCGTGCCCGAGAAAGAGCAATTGCCCCTAAACAGTGCTTTAATCTGATAGGGTCAATTTGATTAACTTTGATCCCATGGCAATTTACAGCAGTTTATAAAAACATGAAAATGGCTTCATCCCAAGATGTTTTTTTGAAGAGCTAGACTTTCAGCGGGAGTGCCGGTTCATCTATATACTGAGCTATTTCTATCCACTACTATTGCTGGACCAACGGCTGTAATGCCTCGCGTTTGTACATCTAGAAAACACATATACAATCAATTCAATCAAAATATTTTTTATCATTTATAAAAAAATCTGATTAAAAACATGTAAATGCTGTTATTCACAGTAAAGTAGGGCCAGAGTTTAAAAGCTGAACTTCAGACTTCATGGAGTGCACTTTATCAATGGACAAGCACATCTATTTCAAGCACATCTGAGCAAAAGCCTCAATTACATGTTTCTGCATTAGGATGAGCTCCACAAAATGCAGAACTGCACTTGAAAACTACTTTTTTTGCATTATTTAAAAAAGCAATATCAAATGGTTGTCTTTGCAAAACAGCAGATTATGATCGTACAAAATCACACAACAATGTGGCCACACACACACGCGTATTCCTGCCTTGTCTATAGGTTAAGCATTGTGTCTAAGCAAATATTAACCAGCTAAGGTAGACAGACCTTCTCTCATTTTGCCAAAAGGTTTAACCCCTCGACCTCTCCCCACAGATCTGTTCAGAGACCACCAGCCTCAAAGCAATGATTAGAGACACTGTCTGGGGAGTCCATCCTCCCCAGCATCTCTCTTCATCTCCTCCTCTCTGCCTCTGTTCCAGATGGCAGAAAAGTGTAGCCTTGAGGCAAGCGGTTTCTCCAAAACCTGTGGAGAATGTTAATGGACTCCCTCTACAGCATGAAAGTTATACAAGGTTTCATCTTTCAAACCGTCATCACAGAAAAGACAGAAAGATTGGTGTGCACTATATAAACCTACTGATCTGGTGAGAACATTGACAACCTTTATTACCTCCTGCTGAATGTAGTAAGTGTAAAGGATGGCAGAGAGTGGTGAGATAACTACATTGGGCATCTGAGAAAGAACCATCATCTCTCATTATGAAGAACTAGTCTGCCTACATGTCTTTCTTATGTCAGTGCGCTTGAGGATCTGAAAGTATTTCAAGGTTTAATTAGATGCTTAGCATAGAACTTAAAACCTAAAATGCATCCTAAAATGCATTTAATTTGCATTTTAAAACTTAAAACGATCTTAAATGCATGGGGAAGTTACAGTCTGTGTAGTATTTGTTAACTGGTTTGCTGTAAGAATTATAATGTGCATATCACATTTTTATCAAGTATTATTTGATCAAAATTCAGTGTATCCAAGCCTTTTAAGCACATCTTAGAACAAAGTGGTCATGAAAACACTATCACACTTTATTTTATCTAGTGTTTCTGGGCGTCTTGAGTCCCAACTGGTGTTTATTAGTCCTGTCATGCTATTGTAGACTAAAGCTGTTCTATTTCAGTGCTTAACTAACCAGCAGGCAAACCTGCTCCAATCTTCTCCAATGGCTCTATCACATTAGCTCTTCATCAGACAGACAGCAAGCCTTTTCATCAGCAAACACATGAATCATACTAACCATATATCCTCCATGGTCCATTAGCCATGTGAATCCAATGGTGCTGATGCGGTACAGATTGTAAACAAGCTTAACCGATCTTAACTCATCCTCTACATTTGTGATGCTGGTATGTTATGATATCTGTGTAACTATGCATCTATGTTATGATATCTTCAGCGTGATCGTCTCTGAAGCCCTAGGCCTGATTAATCCCAGCAGATTACAGAGATCATGCCCATAAGGAAACATCTAAGACTTCAAACGAAAAAATAAGTATGAAAGAGGATATTGGCTAGAAGAACATGTGTGTGATACATGACCCACAATGAAAGGTGAATGATTCAACATCCTCCAGAGTGACATTTACTTTCACTAATAACTGATGGAGGCGATTCATTGAAACAGATTCACTTGGCGTTGAGATGTTTCTCTCATAACGGTCTGCAGGTCACAGAACACGGGCGAAAAGAAAACCACCTTGTGATGTGTTATCGATCAAATAACAACCCTTTTTCTGAGCGGGAGTCATGTTCAATAACTGTAATTTTCAAGCATCAGAGAAGTTTACAGCAAGGACCTGCAAAATCACCTTTTATCACAGTACAGACCTGAAAAAAAAACGGAACAAGGGGATTCACGGTGCTTTACCTGTGCAGGTATGCCAAACTACATGCTAGCACAAGTGGCCAATTTGCGCTCTTCCTCTATTTTTCCAAATGCTATTGGACTCACATAAGATATTACACAATGACTGAAGGCCAGATATCTGCTGTAAAAATGAATGAGATGCCAAACTAATCTCTTAATGACATTGTAAAAAGTTTTGTCGATATTAAAATGGGAGTGAAGGTGACAAGCACATATTTCAAGCCTTGGTGACAAAGACAAAGAGTAAGGGACAATGTTAGATTTCACAAGCGGCTAATTTTCACATGTTAAATCATCCGTTTAAATGATTTTATTTAATGCCCTTCATTTCCCATTAATTGCCTTAATCAGAAAATATGAGTGAAGCGCTGGCTTTGAAGGGAAGAGCTTGCTTCAATTTATGTAATGACTTTCACATCTCATCTCTCCTTTCAAATCAGATCTTTCTAAAACACAAATCTCTCAATCTCAAAATTAAATACCAAGAGAGTCAAAGCGGAGACAAAGCAGTCTTCCAAAAATGACAAAAAGGCCCCTGGGTTAGCCGTTTGTCATTTCCACCCAGTGTCAACATAGATCATAGCAAATAATTAGACTTTTTCTGGCATGAAACATTGCTTTGGCAAACCGTGGGTGAATCAGCTGGAAATGTGCAGTGAGTTAAACTGAATTTGGCATCTCTGACATCAACAGCAGTCCTCCAGGTGGGCTACACTGACTAGAAACCTGTTTTTTTTTCTTTTTCTTTTATCAGGCCTTTTCTTGTCAAAATTCAGTTAGTCATGGGAAATCAAGTGTTTATAGCTAGATTAAATTGATAGAACTGTATTAAAAGAAAAGCCGGCATCCCTAATTCAATCCTATTAGCACAAACCACCAGAGCCACACTGAGAAATCATTGGTCAGTGTGAAGAGCAAAAGAGGTTTCATGGACTGGGAGTGTGATCCAGTGAGGATAATAAAGGTGGACGACGCAGCAGGTTCTGATGTGTACCCTGACCACAGATGATATTGATTTACATTCATCTCAAACACAGGCCCACACGTCTTACACGGATCAATGCATCTACAGTAGGTGTTAGACAGCGAGGTGAGAGACCGAGAGATAAAGAGGTGGGAAATAAGTGTGAGTGGGTAGAGGGTTGTGGGAGGAAAAAGAGAGAGATATTGGAACCTTATGGTGATGATCAAATCTTTCAAACAATCAGATAATGAAATAAACTGAATGAATGCTTTATGTAGAATAACAGAATGCCAACCAAAGCCTTTCATTTTTTAGTTAAAAAATACTAATAAGTAAAAACAATTCCTGCAATGTTTTCAAATACAGTTTTTTTTGGCTAAAGAATGGCAGTTTGACACAGGTGTACGCAGTAAAGGACAAACCTTCAGCAGCATATGGTGTGGCTCAAGATCTCTCTTATTTTCATTCAATATCTCCTCCAATTTCTCCTTTACCGCTTTCTTTAGCACCCGCTAAACCCACTCTACACATCACGACTATCTTCCATCATCCGTACAAGCTCCTCTCTACCTCATCCTGTTATCTTTTCTCTCACCAGAGGGACAGAGGAAGATGAATGAGCTCATCCTCGCCGCCTACAGAACACTGGCAGGCTTCCATAGCAAACAGTCAGGTGAGCGATCACGGGAAGTAAGCGAGCGCATTATAACGGACTATAGCGGACGTACGCTCTTTCAGATAACAGCTAAATTATGTGCAGTAATGCAGTAAATCTAGAAATGCTGGAAAGGCAGGGTAAACTCATCTGGTTAATGGGAGAGAAATCTACAGGTGCTTAAAAGACTTGATTATTCTGATGCTGGAGGAAAGAAGTGAATGTGCCAGAAGCTTCTAGTGAATGTTATCAGCATCCACCTACAAACACACACATGCACACACATAAGCAAACAGCTAGTTCAGACACTTGTGAGCGCACTTAACTCCAGGGGAGCTTCTGATCCGGAACAAAAGAAAGTAGAAATCGTCTAATTAACCCTCACAGCTAATTACACATGAAGGGCAGAAAAACTCAGACACAAGAGAGTCTGATAAAGAGTTACACTTGACAGCACTTGATCTAAAATAAACCTCACACTGATGAGAGCTGATGGGAAGGGTAAAGTGTAAAGTAAAATGTGAAAATGACATGGGTTAGCAAAGTTTTATAAAAAGAATCTAAGATCATTACAGCATTGGTTTACACTCAACAATCCCATCTGTACATCTACACATGTCCACCCCCATCCTTTTCTCTCTCTCTCTCTCTCTCTCTCTCTCTCTCTCTCTCTCTCTCTCTCTCTCATTAGATGTGAGCATGTTGTCACATTCAGAAGACACATTAATGTTGCAGTGTCAAGAGTTTCATTGACTGCCCGCACCACTGTGTCATACTGAGGAGAAATTAAAGAGACATTTGTGTGCCAGGACATGTTAATGTCTTTGATGTCATGTTGAGAGTCTTGTCTATCGTCCCTTTGCGATTTGTAAATGTAAGCCTGTGCAGAAATACATTAAGCCTCTATCTACACCACGACTGAAGAGCTGAAGAGCAGGCAGAATAAACACAAACATGCTAATAAAACATTTACATTCATGCATTTGGCAGAAAGTAGCACATTTATGCTTTACATTGCTATACAAGTATGTGCAATCCTGGGATCAAACCCACCATGTTCATGATTCACTACCAAAACAGCTACAGGAAATGTACATTTCCTTTTAAATACAACTCTAATGTGGTGGTTTCCCAGACAGGGTTTAGATTAATCCAGGACTAGGGCATAGTTAAATTAGCATATTTAAGTACTTTTTACAAACATGCCTAATAAAAAAACATTACTGGTGTGAGTCTTGAGACAAAGCAATGATACTGATATATTTTAAGATTAATTTTTAAGATTGTTCTCAAAAATGCATTTAAGTCTAGGACTAGGCCCCTATGTCTTGTAAACACTCTCTACTTCTCATTCAACAATTTGCATGAAGCAATTAGCTTTATATTAGTTGACTATTATTTGTCATATATATTAAACAATATTGAAATAAAGCCCTAAAATTCAAATAATTTGGAAACTATTCACTCACATCATCTACTACAGAACGTTGTTACCATTAAAAAAGTTTTCCATCTGGAAATATGTGAACCTGCCTGTGAAAATCCAGCTAAAGTAATTTAAAGTCATTTTTTTCTTTTAAGAACATTCTGTAAAAATATAATGTAATATTGACAAAGTAAGATTATGTCAAAGATTTAAATCATAATAAAATTAATAGGTGATTGACACTTGCCTTTAGCCTGGTTTTCACAGACAGGGACACATATGACTTTGCTTTGGTATTTCTATCTTCATTTAAAGGCAGCACAAAGCCTTCGCTTCATTGTGTGAGTGTGTACAGTATGTGAGTGTGTGTTTATTTTACTGCACTGGGGGCTCTGGTGTGACATGAGAATAGAGAACTGCCATTTTCACAGCAGTAGAAAGACAGTAAAACCTTCAAAACAGGCCAGTGCTTTGAGTTAGAGATCTCCCTGTCCACAGATCTACCCTAAAGATGTCAGAAGGCCTACGGTCCAGCAAACACCAGCTGCTCAACAGACCCACCTGAGCCACCCTGGAACCTATAACAATCTCCTTAGATCATCTATGGCCTCCTATCGATGTACAAGGAAACATCTGTGATGTGGATTTGGGATCCAGCCAATAATTTTAACAAAACCTGAGACAATAAAGTGGTAAAATGGGATGAGCATAACGTTTTATTGGTCTCAGCTGAGCTAGAGAAAGTGGCTGACTGCTATGCCTGGTCACACACAATAGCCCACTGGCTCAACCGTGTCTTCTGCACGTCCCAACCAGAGGCGAATCAATTTCATGCGCACCTCCACTAAATGCAACAAATTAGAAGCTGATATTGATTTCTGCTCAATAGTCACCAGTGAGACAAGACTTCCTTTCTTGAAGTGCAACAAACTAGCTTTCTTTTTTGTCATGAGAGGAAGAGCTTACCGAAAGGTATTAGTATCTCATTCTTTTCTCCATTTTTTTCATTTGACTCTACCTCCGTGCTATCCTGAGTGTCTAATCCAATCAGCATTTAAATTATGGATTTAATACATACTGTGCCGTTGCACATATAAGGTTATGCTATGCTTCTGCCCATGAGAGGCAGGAACACAAGATTTAATATGCTTGACGTGATTCGATCAGACATGGGTGCACATACATCACATGCTGCTAATGGCACAACAGTAGGAAAAGAAAGCAGATTTGTTCCCTTTAACACGTTCCGTTGAGTTGATGCTAAGAGCAAAAAACCTGTTATGGTTGCATTGTCACATGGGTACAAAAACGACACAATCAGTATCCATATAAATACCTTGATTTTGTGGAAAGAGAATGTATGCGGAAGGAACTGTATACCAGACAACATAAACAGCTTTACACATCTGGACAAAGTGCTGACCCAGAATTCTAATGGGAGCTTACCAGTCACAGTCCTCTGCTGTCTGGAATTAGCTATGATTTCTATCTGACAGGACTAGACTCCTGTTTCCCTCCTGCTTTGTCACCCCGGCTCTCTGTTAAAGAGGTCAGGGCACTGGCGGGTGCCTCTAAGGCTATAATGCCGGCTGGGTATGATGAGTGAGGGCGCAAAATAATGGCACTGCCTCCACAGCCCATCTAATGTTGGCTGTCTGTCAGTCTGACCAATAAGAAGAGCAGAGTGTCCTGGGGATGTTTTAACGGGTGGATTGTCAGAGAATGTAGTTAGGATGACAACCCCTGGGGCATAGAGAGGGGGGAGAGGGTGTGAAGCTGCTGAGGAGAGCCTGAAGCCTTTCTGATGATGACAAACTAGGGGCGGTTTTCAACAAATATGAATCATAAATGACAGGTCAAAAGACAAATATAACCACTAGGTGCATCCTGGCACTCATAAACTGCAAGTGATGACATTTTACATTTAATGACTAGACACGGGCAACATTAGCTAATCCAGTCTGTTCTTTACCAAAAACCTTTATTTATGTGCATTGTTTCTCACAATTATGTAAGGAAAACAATAAATCCCTTTGTCATAGGAACAAATATATATCTTTTGTGTTTGTATGTGTGTGTGAGAAACACTGCACATTAATAAAAAGTATCCTAACAAACTTACAAGGCAACTGGTTTTGTTTACTCATCAAAACAAATGCACTTGCTGTTCATTGTGGAAAGTAGTCTGGTCATGAAGGTAGTTCAAGCCCTTTAGAGACAGCCACTAATAATTAAGGGTGTCTAATGCACCAGTCTGCTGATAATTAATAAGCTTGCCTGTCTCTCCACACCCTGAGAACCTCATTAGCCTGTTGCATTGCTACAATAATAATTACAGCATAATCCAAACATCACAACTGAACCAGATAGAGAAAATCCAAGTGGAACATTGTTAAGGTAAAGCAATAGAGCAGAGATGTTTTTGTGACCAAGACTACAACTGGCCGCTGGTGCCATGACAACCCAGACCCATTACCTTTCAGCTCTGCAGAGAGAAACGTTAGCAACTTTCTGAAATTATGTAAAAAGCAACAGTTATCGGCAGTTATGAGAAATGTACTTTGTATTCTTTCTCCCCAAGGTGCAGAAAAAAGAAGAGAGAGAGAGAGAGAGAGAGAGAGAGAGAGAGAGAGAGAGAGAGAGAGAGAGAGAGAGAGAGAGAGAGAGAGAGAGAGAGAGAGAGAGAGAGAGAGAGAGAGAGAGAGAGAGAGAGAGAGAGAGAGAGAGAGAGAGAGAGAGAGAGAGAGAGAGAGAGCTTGACCTGAAGGAAACAGAGCTGTTTCTCTTTTAATGAGGTGTTCCACAGGCCCTATAAAAATGTTCCCACAGCTTCTGTTTCATAGTATTTGTCTGGTGAGAAAAAACACGGGCTTTACAATAAACTTGAAAAAGTTTGTAATAATCCTACAGTCATAAATACGATTAAATAAAATCAATCACTACGCTTATCTCAACACAAACGCATATGTGCAAAGAACATGGATAGCGATTGCATATTTTCATAAGCGAGGACACACAAATAGACTCTGAATGGAGCCATGGGCTCCTGTTACCAATGACTGTAATGTTGACCACAGGGGTCTTCATTAAATCAGCAGTTCCTGGAAGAGAAAGACAGGGAGACGAAAGACGGATGTGAAGATCGAGCCTCGAGGGACGACTGCGAAATAAAGGATGGCCGAGAGGCGGCGAACACGCTCTTCCAGGTCATCCGTGTCAAAGGACAAACAGGAAGGACAAAACAGGAATTAGTTTTGAGTGTACAAAGGACACGTGTCAACAAATCCTCCCTCTATTTTGGTGCACACTTTATGAGTGAAAATTTACCATCCCATAGTGACTTTCTCTTACACTTTCTTCGCAAGTCATTGCCAACATAAAGGGGAAGTGAGAGCTGTATGCTAGCAGATGTTACGGTGGGGTTAACACAGGCAACAGCACATGCAAATGAACCTAAAGTTATCTTGAGAAAACGGTGCATTCTCGTTCTTCTGTGGCCAAATGTGTAGTATACCGAAATGATTGTTTAGGGCTGCTCTGAACAGATCCTGTAGACACGCCTTACTTCCTTTGAGCTTGTGGGGGTTAGTCCACACCCCTCTTTCATCTGGATGAGAGGAGAAGAGCCGTCTGTCAATGTCTGATAAATGCTCAACCCCCGAATATCTCCATTAAACGAGCCTCTATCAGGGACGCAGGCCGCTTACAGCCCCTCTATTAGCATTGCAATTTACAACCAGGCACCACAGTCTGCCTACTCAGATCCCATGAGGACTGCTTCTATTCACAGCAGATTACTCTAAATTGGACACATCATGTGTATGATGATTGGAGGGCCATAAACATATCATTTGAGCTGAGATGTGTGGGTTATTTAGATGTGTCCCACTGTGCTATACAACAAACACCACAGTGGACCCCAGCTTACACACGGAGGCTGTTTAAGTTTTGACAGAATTTTATAATAATGAAGCACAGATTCAGCTCCAACACACCAAAAATGTAAACAAAAGAATTCGTCTAGACTTAGGTCGACTTTCAACATAATGACGTTTTTCTTGTTAACAGACTTCAAAAGCATGTGTCTGCAGAGTTACTTTTAGAAGCAGGGGAAAACACACCTTCAAGCAAGCCAAAATACACATGTCAAGAGTGGCATCGTTACTAGACAACACAATCTTAATATTCAGTTGACTGCATACATTTGTGTCACTTACAAATCACAAGAGACTCTATGGAGGTGGGAGAGATCTAGTGGCTTTCTTTGTTTTTGTGTGCCTGTGCTTTCGGGGGGGCTAGAATTTTGGTCTGATAATATTTTTTTTAAACAAACTTCCTCCTACCCTTAACGTACCAAAAGAAACACCCAGACTGTGACTGAATTTCCATTTCTATTCAAATGATAAGACACCTGCTGTAAGTGATTTGGAAAGATTAGATTTTAATTTACTTCCATAAACCTGGACAGAGATAAAGACCGTCCATTTCTGCAAGGTCCCATTTCACCAATGCCTGAAATATAGAAAAAGGGAAAGAGCTGGGGTTATTTCATTACCCCGTTTCTATATTTGAACAGTAAAACTTATTTGAAAAATATTAAATCAATTGATGAATATCAATACAAGGATCTACAGTATGAATTAAATATTGTAAGAATCATAATATTTCTATGCAATTATGGCAGGGACCTAATATAAAAACAATTTCTTAAGGGTCAATATAAGAAATTGTGATTTAATAATAACAATAAAGGGAGTGTTATGCTCAATGGATCATAAAAATCAAAATAAAGTTAGGCTTACTGGATCATAAAAATCAAAGCTGAGTTATGCTTTTAAGATCATTCTCACAACATAAAAAACACAATATATGAGCTTACTAAAAGCCAAGATCAAGGGAAGAAAACATAACTACAGGGGCATAAAGGCTCTCACAGCCTTCAGCCCAATGTTCATCTCGCCAAGGTTCAGTCTGGGTCCAGTAAGAGCATCTCTTGAGCTCTTCTGCATGGATGTCGTGTGAGTGAACAGCTCTTCACAAAATCACTAACGGCAGGTAAAAAAAGCACAATCTGGAGGATGTAGTGACCCTTTTAATACAATGACTCCAAAGCCTCGAGGCAAACAAAGTGTTTTCTGGACCGCATGAATTACATGGTGTAAAAATTTATGCTTTTGAAATGCCATAAAATGTAACTTCTGTAAAACTGAGTTTGACACACTCAAGCAGCTGCCGAAGCACTTGTGCATCACCACAGGTGAGAACCCCAGCTAGTGCTCCCATCCACCACACAGGGCAGCTCAGCACTTCCCAGACCCCATCCAGGGTTGACCTTCAGTTGGTGGAGACTGCAGATTATGTGGCTGACAACTGGCAGCTGCAATGAAACTGAATAATGAATTGTCCAGCACTAATGACAGCCCCGATCTGTGTTTGTTAGCAGACGGCTGGGCAAACATGCAAGGCCCGGCGTCTGGATCGGGGCGAGATACACAATATGAAGTTTACATCATTTCCACCTGTGTCACAGAAGAACAAATAAATAATCAAGGCTTTTTGGCAGGAGAAGCAATAGAGGGTAAGAAAAACAGCATGACGGGACTCAAAACAGATTTGTATTAATCCCTTCATGAATAGACCTAAGATTCATTTTAGCTGAGCTTTCAAAAAGGGGAAAAAAGAGAGAGATAAAGAGAAAACAGACCAGATTTGAAAGGAGGGGTGATCCATTAGAAACAGGACATTAAAACTTTACTGTACCTGAAAGCTTTTAGTCGCCTCTAGCAACAGAAATCTCATTACTTTCTGTCCCCTGTGTCTCGCTGGCATGAGCCGAAACAAAAACAAGATGGCTCGCACATCAAAGAGCTGAGTAATGTCAGTAAAGTGAGGACATTATTATTGCGTTTTGGTAAAACAGCTTGCCGAGTACCAGCATGCTTTGTGTACGAGTCTGCCTAGACTTCTTAGAGAAAAGCTCTCTGTCGCTGATGGTCTTTAATGTTCACTGCAGGGACTCAAAGATCTCAGTATGGTTCTTTTGGTGTGAGGAGCTTACCATCTGCATTTCTGATGGCTGATTTCTCCCAAAGTCATAAGACCTTTGAGGTTTTTGCACATGTTCTCTCCAAAAATATCAGTATTTGCAGTGATCATTTTGATCCTGATATGCTGTTTTTAACCTCTGAGGTCTGGCTCTCTTTTCTGGAGGATTTCTGGGATGTTTCTCAAACAAACTCGGCCCCAGAGAGTCCAGCAGGGACAGCGTCTCAGTGTAGACCACCACAGAGCTTGCACAACACCACACACAGTCATTACCAAAACATCCAAATTTCCATTTATTTCCCTCATTTTAAAGTTAATTTTGCTTAATATAATTAAATAATCACTATAATTATAACTAAGTCAAGATTATATATACAGTATGTGTGTGTAGGAGAGGAATCAGAACAAAATGTACAACAGCAACTAACACCCCAGTTTCAATAATAGGATTGGACATTATATTATTATTAAACCCAAAATGGGTTATTAAATTTCATACAATAACTACAATCACCCACTCAAGCAAGAACTCCTAGGGCTGTATATTATCCCTGCAGAGGGATAATAACTTATTTGGACCAAATCGACAGGAAAAGTATTTAAAATCTTACTAAAGAGAAATTAAAATACAGAGCAAATCCCTGTGCTGTTTTTCCTAATAAAAAAAGCTGAATGTGAAAAGCAGAATCTCACTACTGTGATCAACTGTAACAAAGAAAAGTCATAAATATGCACAATGCCTTCAGTTAACAAGAGAAAGCTTGTTTATCAACTATTTGAAGTATATAAAAGTCTAAGTTCTGCCATATGAAGTCTTTAAACACTATAAAACTCGTTTAAAACATTCCAAATTCACTGCTGTACTTTCTCTTTCAAATAAACACATGAACACTTGGCTGCTGGCCTGAGGCAGGGCAGTAAACCATATGACAGTGGCTTTCAGATCACAATGTTCATATGTGAAATAACATTCAGAGTCTCACTGACATTACTCTATCCTCCAATGTGCCAGTAGTGTTTAATGGCAAAACAAAGGCAGGGCAGGGGAACCATTGTGATGGCTCACTAACCCAAACAGAGTTTAAATGTTGGAAGGCAGAAATATGCTTGATTCTTATACTGAGATGTATTAATCTGTAGCAGAAGATGAAAAACAACAGCAGGAAACAGAAGCAGTTAATATGGCAGATACAGTCTGTGTTCAATTTGGCATAGATAGACCACACACCCTTCAGGCCATTTTCATTTTGACAAATTAGAAACTTGATAAAACATTCAATTAACTGTATTCAGCTATCAATCTGTAAGACTCGAACCATTCAAAAGCAAACAGTCTAACCTGGCAGGTGAGGGGTTAACATTCTCCAAAAAAAACCAAATAAATCATCTCACATGGAAAAACTCTGAAATGCCTCTGGCATTCTGATGCATAACACAGCGGCACCTGACTGTTAGGGGTCAGGTAAAAGTCAGAGTTAAAAGGGTTAAGTTGAACACAGGTTTACTTCTTTAAATGCAAACTTAAATAGTCACTCCAAGAAACAGGGAACAAAAAACATCCAAAAGAACACGGTAATCCAAAAACAGGCAATATCTTCATAAACAAGGTAAGCAGGTATCCAAACAGGTAACAATTAACGAATCCCAACAGGTAACAATACAGATCAGAGCACAAACGCATGGAACAACAATACCGGCAGTGAACAGAAACAAACACATGGTTTTTAAAGTGAACAGGTGCGGGTGAATCGGGATGATGGCTGGTGATCGGGATCACCAGGGTGAGTGCAAGGTATCATGGGAAATTGAGTTCACGGGGAGGTGCAGGGTGAAAACCGTGACACTGACACTTTCTACAGGCCTTTGATGTTACTTGCACACTGTAAAGAGAAGCTCCTCTGTCATACAGTCCACTTTCACACTGAGATAATTAAGAGTTCAGAGACAAACCATCAGTCTCTTACCATTCAACACCACTGGCTTCAATGCACATGCTCACACTTGGCCAAAACTACTCTCTGATGAAAGTGTAGAGAGTCATAACATGTCTTTATGTGGTATTTGTATTACTCTATCAACACCAAAATATATGAGAGTAAATAATGGTTAACACAAGAATATATCAGAGTTAAATAATGGTGTAAAGACAAACAACAACTCTTCTCTATTTCCATATAATCTACAATCAAAGGATGATGTGACAGCAGTAATTAAAAAAACACTGAGAAAACACCACCATCACTTGTCTGAAAGGAAACAAGATAACAGCAGTGATCAGAACTAGCCTGATAACAACCATGTATGTGGATCTCTTTCATTATCACTGCAAACTATAATTTTTGTTTATTGTTATGAAAATTTGTCAAATATTTCAGCACAGAGTCTTATATCTTTCCATCAATTTATAGTTTGTCAAGATTAAAATACAACCATGAAATATTAAAGTGAATAGTGAAATAACATGTGTTTCTCCTGAGGAACAGTGACAGTTAACAGGTTAAAGTCTAAAACCTAAAACCAACTTTTATTATCAACATAGGCATGAATTCTGACAATGGTATTAGAAACGAGTTACGTAGTATTAGGTCTGTGGGTCCAGGGTTTATTCTGAACTCCATACCGAATGACTGCAGATAAACGAATATCAGATACTTCTGGATACTGATCTGGCAAAGGCTTCTATAATCCAAAGACTAATTATTATAAAAATCTGTCCACTTTGGTTTCATGAGCAATGCTGTCAACCAACATGACTGAACAAGTATGCACTAATAAGTTAGCAAGACGGCAATAATAACTACTTGACTGCTCAGCACATACACCTAAGCTGTGAGAAACAGGTGTATATGGTAGGTTACTTTATGCCATTTCTCAATAGTAGAGCAGTAATGCAATTATTATTGCCACCTAGTAGAGGTAACCCAATGGGTGAGAAATGAACAGCTATGGTGGAAGAGCCACAGTTTAGCACCCACAGCATGAGGTCCCCCATCACCTGGCAAAGCATCTTCAACAGTGTACAAGAAATGAGTCAAAAGAGGAAAACACTGCATCTTTTATCATCTGTATCAAATTGCCTTGTCTGTAGAAGATAGCTGGACAAAAACCTTAAATATTGCCCAGAGTATGTTAACTTTTTACAAAGAAACAAACTTAATTCACTGACTATATGAATCAGGCATTTTATTTGATGGGCATAAAATGAGAAAAAAATAATAAAAAGAAATATTGTTGTTTGGCAGTGAATGATTTGATTATGTCATTCACAATGCTATATTGGAGCGGACAGCCCTGAAAGATCTGTCTGTGGAAAGGTTTATATGTTGTGCTGTATTACGAAAGAATAAGGGAGGAAGACATAGGGCAAAACGACAGCAAGAAGATGAAGGAAAGCAGAGAACTAGTAAAAGGTCACACTAGCATATCTGGAGGGTGTAATGTCAGATTAATGGATTCGCTACATAGAGTCACTATGACCCAAGCTAATAGGAGCTGTCGCAGTGAATCCTCCTTTTACAGCCCTGAAATATACTTGCACAGAGATAACTGATACAGATGTAATGCATTAGTTCCAATTTTCATATCATAAGTCTTTAATATGGTATACGAATGAAGATTAGATGCACTTGTGAACAACTTTTATGACTTGTAGTAGTCTGAAACCCACAGTGTCACAGCAGAGATCATGATTAGTAAGACTGCAGGAGAGAAAGAGAGGGTGATGGTGCTTTTTATTGGGCACTAGAGGTATTAATGTACATCCACTGACATTTACACAACTTGATTACTTTTAAGACTAACCCAAAAAAGCGCTGTATGCTTCAACTGTGAGAATTTTTATCTTGTTTTGCTTCTAAAACTGAGCTGGTATTATCTTTTTTCTTTTTAGATTATGTACTTTGGCTGGACTAAACAAATTAGATGATGCACCATATGATCGTCACACTTTTTCGTGACCTTGAGCCCGCTCGCCCAATCACAGCTTAAATCACAACATATCATCATCTTGATTTAGCAGCCAAAGCGGATAAACCTAAAGTAGTTTTCACCTTGAATGATGCCCCATCACCAAAGAATTTAATAGGAGGCATCCTGTGCTCTAAAACATCACCAATCTGCCATGAGATAAAAATTTCTATTCACTATCTGAATCCTTCCTAAAAGATTAACACATATAGCAGTGTTTTTGTATATCTGTGACTTGTTTTTTGGGGCAGAGAGGTCAGCAAAAGCATAACTCGCCACCCACGCCCACCAAGGCAGCAGAATCTCAAACAGTTTCTGGAAACAAATACTCTCAATGTATATTTATTCATGCTCACAACTTCACAGGAAAAATGTACCTGTCTGTCAGAGAAATTCCTTTAAGGTTTGCAGGCAACTAAAGGGCAAGAGAAAAAAAGTGAAACAGAGCAAGACGGAGAGAGAAAGGAAATAATGAGAGTGCTGCTCCGCTCGGGTCTCGTGCCTGGTGCTGAATGTAGAAGCACTTCCTGGAGGGTTCTGCTCTTTCTGTACTGCCATGGCACGCTGGAGACACACAAAGTGGGAGAATATAGTGCAGAACAGCCAGCACATTAAAAACCCTTTCCTCTTTCTTCCTACGTTACATCTCACTGCTTTTTAGACTCTGTGGCAAGACAACATGTAGAGCATATTCAAAGAGAAACTCGGAAGCCATTGTGCTGTTACATTTACAATCGAGAGACAAAAGAGCAGCAATTACTTCCACAATGTTGATTTTATTGTGCAGAACGCTTGCAGTCTCTGTATAACGTGTTCAGCAGTTCATCACTTATGAATCTGCAGAATTAAACGCCGCTGCCTGTCATCACCTCCTGTCAGAAAACAGAATCACCAGAAACAAAGAGCTGATTCTGGAAAAACAGTCTTGGCAGAAAAATGAAATATTGCTACCGTTTTGCTTTCATGCTGAAAAACACAGAGGAGTTACTACATGCGCAGAGCTCCAGTGCTGAATAATACTTGATGTTTTACTTCTTTTTGACATAATCGCCAGCAGTGATCTTTTTAAAAAGACAATAAAACTTTCTGGTCGGAGCCGCTGCCTAACAGAGTTTAAGCCTGGCTTTCAACACTTCTCAGTCTTATTGCACTACTTTCTCACCATCAATTTCTGTCTAATGTCTATTATATGGCAAAAGCCAAAAATAAAAATAATTCACATCACTTTCTCACACTTGTCATTCCAAATGACTTTTTATCTTCTGCAAAACAAAAAAGAAGATACGTGACCCTTTCTGTAAAAAACAGGCTAAAGTCTAACAATCTAATTCGGAGATAATGAGCATCAAGGTTTGATTTCACCTTTTAATTTCACTACGATTTAAATCTTTGACATAATCTTACTCTGTTAATATTAAATATATGAAGGTTATATCTTCACAGAATGTACATTATTTAGAATGATTTTTTGTAGAAAACCATAAATCACAAAAAACAACTTAGCTGGGTTTTCACAGGCGGGGTCACATATGTTGATACAACACATCCAATGTATGGACACAAAACCACCAAAAACACATTTCTTAAAATATCTTCTTTTGTGTTACACGAAACAAAAGGTCATATACACAATGGTGAATAAATGATGTGAAAATTTTAATTTTGGTGACCTATCCCTTTAAGTAAAATGTCCAACTTTCATTAAAATAATGATTAGAATGTTAATCTATGAGACAATTCCCTAGTCATGTAGCATGCCTGTCCCTGATGATAAACAACGCCTGGCAACCACCAGGTTTAGCACGTACCTCTGTAACGAGGTAAGAAATAATGAGGCATTTTACAGGGGAAAGTGGAAAGAGGCAGGGCCAAAGTGAAGCAGGTACATCACTTCAATTATTCATTGCAGGAGAATTATCATCAAGAGTGAGACGTTTTGAATGAATAATTAATTGTGTTGGCAGCTTTATGTTAAAACATGCAGCCCTGCTTCTGATGGACAGCCGTCGCTGGGGAACAGACTGTGACAGAGATGCAGACGGCACTCGCTTTAAGGACAGAAAGAATTCCTTGCATTTGGGGACATTTGCTTTAATGAACCAAAAGGGGCAAAATAGATTTCCACAACAACAATATCTATAGGCTATAAATTTTATAGTCTTAATATAATTTAATTCACAACAGGGATGCCTTTGCAGAAGGAAGAGAAACTTTGATTCTGAAAAAGCCATTTCAGCTAAGAGTACTTCATGGCCCAGGGTTAATCCATAACTTATCTGAAGTAGTTTGTCCAAGAAAAAACATAACCACAAAATATCCCTGCTATATGGACATAAACTAATCATGTTCTTGGCCAGCGACCTAAAAACACATTCTTTCTTGTCTCTAACTATTTAAAAACTCAATAAATGTTTGCTTAGCAGTAGACGTTTCATTCAACCAAACTGTAACAAGGGTCAAAGGGGAACTGACCACTGATGAAAAATAAAAGGAAGTCAGCCTTACATGAGACCTCAGCCAATCTTTAAACGCACATGTGCAGCCTGTTCCATTTTTTACCTGTCTCAGCTTGGCTCCACAGCATTAAAACAGCAATTCAAATCCCGCAACAACCTGTACAAAGACATTCGTTAATGTCACCATTGTTCCTTAGCAACTTTCTTAAAGCAGTGTGTTTAAGCGCAGGTATTTGAGCAGTGCTCTGCAGCAGAATGCCTGGCAACCGGCTATTTTCAGACATCATTTAGAGAGGAGAGGAGACAGAGAAGAGGAGAGAGGACATGAACACTTGAGCAGAAAAATGTATGGAAGATGAGAAAGTAAACATGGCAGGTCACTGAACTGTAATCATGCATTCAAACAAAAAACAGCACTGCTATGGCTCTGAGAAAGGTGATTAAGAAGAAAAAATAGTGGGAGCAACAGAAGTAAATAAGGACATTGATGGACATTGGACATTGATGCTATAAGTACTTCACATTGATAAGTGATTTTACTTATTAAAAAATTGAAAGAAAAACTTTAGCTTTAAAAGTTTAATCAGAGTAGCTACTACAGCATGATTTGTAAAAGGTATAGTGTACTGGAACACTTAAATATAAGGGTCTTTCTTTACTTATAAAAAAATAAAGAAATCTAACAGGAAAGAACAAATATTAAAGACTCTGTGCACATGTGCCAATAGAGTTCCATCCTTTGTTCTTATTTAATCTCATGGAAATAATATTTGACTCCCAGAGGTCTCCAAAGGGCCTCTCACTAACCCCAGTGGTGTCAATCAAGAAGCACTTTTACTGGTCCTGCCCCAGTTGTATCCGACTGCTAATTTAAAGCACGCCCACATGAGCCCACCGGGAGATTATTCAGTCTTCGAATAAAGACGAGGGATAATTATGACAACACTAAACAAGGAAGCGGGTCAATATGATTTTGTAGAACAGCAATGTCACAATCAGCTTTGTTCTTAGCACCCCGTGGCAAGTCAATTGAATGCAATCTAACAATGGATAATCAAAATCGTCTTCAACCTGTCTGATTCACACATTGCAAATCAGTGAGCTATAAAAAGACTGCAAACAGGTGGAGTGTCATCACGCTAATTGTCACAAAGACGTGAAGCCAAGTGATTGTGGTGTTCATTTTAATGATAACAATGGCATATTCAGATCCAATTAGGAGGCAAGAGAAAGACAGGAGCAGTTTGGTTTGAATGGCACAATAAACCAAGAGCGAACCCCAGAGATCTCTGTGTTTATGAGTAATGATATCACAATGAATATAAAACGGTGAGGAGAATCCGGCTCCATCTGTGAGTGCGGTAAGGACGCGTCCCAGGGGCTGATGGGATAGAGGAGGGTACGAGGAGGGCAGTTGACAGGAGCGCTCTGGCAGAGTTTAACTGGAGATGTGGGGTGTTGGGGTGAGCCATCTGTTTGAAAGGCCTAAAAGCAGCAAGATGTAGAAAGGAAAGAGAGACAATTACCTGAAGCATCAGGAGGGGCAGGTGTCTCTGTAGCTGCTCCACCCAGGAAAGAGTAATGAAGTGGTGATGAATTAAAAGCGTGCAGAACTGAAATGGTCACACTAAAAGGACAGATTTGTGTTCCCTAGATACTACAGTGTTCCCTACGTAAACAGAGCAGGAGATGAGTCACACATTATCAGAAAGATAAGAGGTGAGGGATTAAAGTAGCTTCTTTATGAGTGGACTAATAATCAACTAGTCTTAGGTCACCAAAATGTATTGTCAGAGCAACAACACACAAAGGTCAAGGCCATTAATATGTGACCCTGTCTGTGAAAACTAGGCTGAAGTCTCAAAACTAAATTATAACAAGAATCAAAGATTTAACCTATAAATATCACTATGATTTAAGACTTTGACATTTCATTACTCAGTCAATATTAAATATATAAAGGTTATATTTTCACAGAATGTTCTCTACATTATGTAAAACAGCAAAAGCTGGGTTTTTACAGGCAGAGTCACATATGTCCACCATCCTGCCAACTGCTAAGACATCAAGGACTAAATTTTCTCCTCTCCAATTAAAGGCACCCTGAAATTGACAGGCCTGGGAGATAAATAGCTGTTCAGGTGAAAGTTCAACGATATAGATGCACTATTTACAAATTTAAAAAGCTTTCTGCCATCAAGCTCTATAGCCTGAAATGCATCCATTTATTTTCACTAAAAAGAAGTTAGATGATTTGCATGTATGGTGCATTGACATCAAGCTGCCTACTTCAATATATTATAATGCGCTGCTTGCCCTTAATGGAGAATCAATGGCGGGACAAGCCCGTCACCTTCGAGTCGACGCAAACGCAATTTACACATTGACATGTGGAGCGTGTGTGTGATTGATTCTGACTGCTCGAGGGTTTTAATATTGTTTTCCGTACGCTCATTGACTCTCACTCACTGTCTTCAACATTATCCATTAAAGCTCACCGTCTGGCAAAGGCTTAATCTCGCTGTCTATGCCCCTCCCTTCAAGATTTCCCAACGCATCTCGCCTTTTCTTTCTTTCCTGACCGCATACACTGATGACAGTAAAGGTGCAGACGGGCTCGCTAAACTGTAGTTAAAAGAAGCAAAACACTCAGGTTGAACCTGAATCCTTTCACCTGTAAATACTTCATGAAGTCCAATCAATTCATGCAACCTAATCAATCAATACTAAGAGGACTGTCCTCACTTCACTTTCACCAACAGCAAACTATAAAAGTTTTAAAACTATAATGATGATGAAGAAGAACCCATGCAACCCAATCTAAACAGTAAACATCAAGCTGACTCTGCATGAAAATATGCCCAGAAACAGAATTAGCAATGAGCTTCTATCATGGAGGTCAGCGCATTGACTGAACTGTCATAGATATAAAGATCAGGTTTCGGTTGTTCTTAAGGTTGTCACATTTTCTCCAATGCCCAGATCACTTGAATGGCAAAGTCAGCATCACAGAGCTTACTCGCTTGAGAAATCAAATGGGAATGAAGCAAATTGGATTTCCAACACTAGATCCATTAGAGAAAATAGAGAAAATTCTCATTTACAAATGGATGCCTACATCAGTGTGTTTTGCATACCAACATTAAAATGAATTAAAAAAGCTACATCTAAAAAAATGACCCCAGAGCCAATGCATATCTAATTCTGACATCATTTGCCCACTGTAAAAAGATTTTTCAAAATATTTTTAAAATACACAAGGAACATTTAAAAAAACTTCCAAAAACACACACATGCAATCACAAACCATATGGATACGGACACAGATATGCACCAGCACACACAAGTACGCTTCTGTGACCCTGAGGTGTGTGACCAAATGTGCATGTGAATATTCAAACACTCAGTAGAGTAGATAAAACTAAGGGAAATAAATTCACAAAGGGTTAATAGAGCATTGTACATGCTTTTCATCACCCTGGCATTAAGCGGGTTGGAAAAAGCAAAAACAAAGCTGATGCACAACAGTCTCACTTACAGGTTAATCTCCCATAAAAGGCCCCACATGACATTCAGCTGCTAAGAGTTACATGTGATGGTGCAAAATAATGAATCATCCTAGATAACCTGTGTGTTCATCAAAACATTATGCCTCACCTTCCCGAAGTCCCTTACGTCAAACAGGTCAAAAGGATCAAACAGCTCGCTGTTCCTTAAGCCAAATTTATCATGGCACACTTTCAGGAACGTTTGGATGTTCTTCAGGCACAAAAACTGGGAAAAAGGGAGACAAACACAGACATTTTTTGTTAATATACATCATTTGGTAACATTTATATCAGCCATATTTAAAGGCATTGCAATTCTGTCACCTCACACATTTTTTTCTGCTGTGTGTGAAGCATATTTAATTTCCTGCAGCCCATTGACAGTCAGTTCATTTCCTTCTTCCTGTATCAGTGATTATGCAAACAGTTATCACACACAGTGATTTGGATCCCCAGGCCTGACTGAGGCAAACCGAGCCTTTAGATAAGCCAGTAAGAACCAGAAAAATCACCTCAGTCGCTGATTAACTACCAGTACAGCTTTCCTCCGGTCCTCATGGTCTTTAAGCAACAACTGGATTAACTGCATGCTCTCATTCCATTATTATAAACAATGTAAGCATTAACATAAGCATGATATAAGCATTGGCTCCAGTTCTTCGCTTGTTTTAGAAAATTCATTCATAAACCACCCTTGTAATAAACACTCGTCTATAATAATTGACTTGAGTTGGCTGAAACCAATACAAGCGCATAAGCGGGAACAAAACAATACCAACTTTGTGTTTGTTTATATTCACCCACCAAATGTCACTGAATCATGTCCCATGTTTAATTCATGGCTCTGATATAATTCAATCACACGCACGGGTTCACATTTCTATGGAGACAGCCGTGGAAACAAACTCTTAATTCTGCAAATACTAGAAGCTGTGTTTGCAATAGCACAGTTGAGGCAAATAGTGGCTTTTCTACATACCAGACTAGTAACCATTCAGGAACGAAGGGGGCTGCAATCCAGAAATATTACGGGCATGACCCTATTATTCAGCAGGAATCACAACCCCTATTGTGAACGCACCACTGGCAGCTCTGTTTCTTGTGTAAAGCAGGACAACGGAGTCCTATTTGTCACATTAAAGCCCATACAATGGAGATAACTACCCATTGAACACATCCCTGGATTAAATTCACACAGCCGTGATGCCACTTGTAAAACTATCCCATAATGACTGTTGTAAGATAACTCCAGACGTGTCAGGATCATTATGATGTACTGTGTAGCTATGCTTAGCACGTAACCGACAACAATTACAGTTTATTAACCGTAACAGATAAAATCTTTAATGCTATGATTTACTAAATAAGATAAGAGTCATGAGACAAATGCAAAGACAACATAATCATATATTATTAGTATAAGAAGGAGTACATATCTAATTTACAGCTCTGAAAAGATCTTTCCACACAAGCTAGCACAACAGCAAGTTCTGAACTCTGAACCATGAAAACACGGTTGTGAAGCACCCTACCATGCATTTTCCATCTCGTTCAGCCGCACACAGACCAAATAAATCAGCTACTGTTTCTTTATGCTAATCACACCTTCCTCAGTCTTTTGCAAGCTAACAGGAACCATGCAAGACATGGCTGTAGGCTGTGAGATATCATAGCAGGGGTTTGAGTAAACCCGAAGTGCACTCCTCAACCCCAGGCTGTGTTTGCAGCTTGTTGCATTTAGATCGTACGACTACATGGAAAGATCTAAAAAAAATGACTGTCATGGAAATACACTGAAGGGTCTTGCCTTTTAAAAAAGAAATGAAGGAGAAAGTGTAAAATTGTGCACATGGATAAATACATGAAGACAACTATTATTCCCTAAAGATATCGCTGTCTATGCAGAATATTGTAGTAAACAGAGAGTTTACATTTATTCATTCAAAATTATTACACAAGCTACAGCAGAAGTGAAAAGCAGAGAATTTATTTTTTTAAGACGAGGTATAAAAAAGGCGTGTAGTAAGTTAAAAAAATAAATCAACTAAATAGACAAAAATAAAATCATGAAGAGAGGTATAGGTAGAAAATAAAGATGAAAAGTTTAAAAAATGAGAAAGACCTAGTATTTTCTGTCTGAATAGGTTAGAAAACAAAAGTGAGAGGAAGGGCGAGGGAGCATCACTCCCCATAGAGACACAAGGAGCACAGATCAATTCAGCCAGTGATTCGCTTCCAAAACATGAGTGGATAAGTTAAAGTGTCAAACAATCTGTCAAGCAGTCAGACGCTTAAACTTAAAGCCTTGAAGCAGTGACTCAAAAAGACAGCCGACGGGGAAAAGGCAGGCAGAGAGACAGACAGCAGGACAGCGTGAAGCTAAGTCTAGACTGTGGTCAGACAGTCCTCAGAGGAACCCGGCGTATCTGTGGTGTTAATCAGTACACACCTTCAGTGTGCTATGGGAATGAATGCTGTACACATGCAATTATCAAACAACATAATCACATAGCTTGCAATGCCAAAATCAAGATCAAATCTCAGGCATCACACATGCTGATTTGGTGTATAGCTTGAATGTCACTTAAGATAAAGGCATCTGCCAAATGCATAAAATGTATACAGCTCTTAAGGACCTGAGCGTTTCCAACAGATGGCACTGAAGGAGCAGATAAGATTCTCAGCAAGGAGGGCAGAATCCAGGTATGAGAGCTCTAGGAATTCAGCCATGAATTCACAATGAAAATATTCACAGTAAAAACACAAGCCAGGCGATGGTTCGAAACCTGGCAAAGGGCCGACACTAGACTCACAGCAGAGAGGGGATGTAAGAGGAGACCGCCCTCAGGGACAGGCATGGCAGAGGCATTTTGTCAGTGCTCTGATCTTTTGTCAGAAGGTCCCACAGGAGCACTCTGCTCAGGACAGGTTGGGACAGAGAAGAAAGAGAATGAAAGTTACAAAGGGTAAAAGACATGCCAGAGTCCACACACAGTCTCCCAGAGTCTCCAAAAACATATTAACAAACACACACACACCTGACTGCTTCAGAGATGCCGGTAAGGCAAACGCTGATTAGCTCAGATATCCTTCAGGATTTCCGGGTCACACAGATGTTAAAACCTCTCTGGAGAAAAACTGACTATGACTAATTGGAGAGGAAGACACTAAATGAATAATGTATGTCGATATGCAAATGATAATCTGATAGGATTATCCAAAAAGCCCACTTTATCACAGAAACCCCTCTATGTGAGGATCGAATCAAATGCAGTGCACCTCATAGGAAGCCCATCTGCTTAAGAAAACAGAGGAGTCCTGTCTGTCATGCAGGAAAAAAATGCTTTCAAAACATGTTTTTCATGGAGATATTTTTACTTAAAGGTACACTCCACCCAAAAATAAAAAATCCGTTATTATTTGGCTACCTTCATGTTGTGTGACTTTTAGCCTTCTGTGTAACATAAAGAGAGAGTTTTTTCAATGTCCATGCACAGGTTGATTCGGTATAGCATTTTGTTGTCTTTTTTAGTATTTGACAGCCTTTGGTTATTTGACAGCATTGACAAGACATAAATATAAGTAAATGACAGAATGCTATTTATGGGTGAACTATTTCTATAAACTTCTGCAGATTTAATTTAAAAACACCTGCAGCTACAGAGTCCATTGAAAAGAGCCAAGCAGTCCACTGACAGCCATGTCTCGGACTCAGACAGGCACTGTGAAAAGCAAAGCAGTGGTAAGAAAAATGTCTGCAAGATCCTCTGCAAGCTGAACCAGAAAACCGAGGAACAAAGACTAGCCTCTCACAGATAAAGGAAAATGGCAGGTCTTTAAATTCAGGGGCTTTCACAAAACAATGTTCCGACCTGGCCAGATAAAGTGAGCTTGCAGTGGCTGTGTATCAACATGTCCACTGTCAGGCTCTGGTACATAACTGTCAATGACTGGGTGAAGACAATAGGAGCCCTTCAGTATCCCAGAGCACTATCTGTCCAGATTCCCTTCAGATGAGTCAAGGTAGAATGGATAGATGCCTGACGTTCTGATCTGCTGGATAAAGGACAGACAAAAAGGCAAACTCTTATTACCAATACAATTATCCTTATTCTTTTCTGACCGGAAAAATTATTTTTTTTGTTATTACAAAAAACACATGTTTAAATCTTATATTCAATCTTGTGCTGTTGCCAGGTCTCCTCCATTGCTTGCTGCCTGAGAAGTCTTTTTAAATCAGTTAAATTCCCACACTGTAAAAATACACTATGCATGGCTGCTCATCCTCAGAGCCTGTGAAACTAGAATAAAACGGTCTCATCTTTTCTATTGCACATTCAGCACTGTTTCTGACACTGTTCAACTGGTGCATGAAATTCCTAAGGGTTTACTTTGATCCCAGAAGTGGAGAAAGAAGTGGATTACAGCCTCTCCCAAAAAGTGGCCAGTCCTGTTTAAATCCTGTATGATATCAGGGTTGTCCACTTTTGAACTTCAAATTAATTACAGATGAAAACCACAACATGCTCTATTCTTTGTGCCCAACTATCACAAAGCTGTAGACACTGGGCAAAGGCCGTCTGAGTAATCGGTAGATTAAGTAGCCAGCAAACACATCAGACACAGGGCTGATGAATGTGGATAGAAAGGCTACAGAGAATCACAGACTACAGGCGATCGATGGAAAGGTTATTTATGATGTCAGGACAGGGAGCCGCATCCATTTACCGCAGTCCATCTACCTCTCCAATACTTCCTTGTATTTGTGATTTTAGACCCAACTGTTGGATCTTACGCTATCTTATGGAATTTACACACCAAATGCAGGAAATGCAGTCTAGTCTTTCTGAAAGGAGAACATTAAGAGAGGCTAGACTGCATTTCCTGCTGTTTACTTGTGACACAAACACTTTGCTTACACAAACATAAAGTGGCATTAGTGTCGGACACGCTCGTCTGAAATAATCACACAAAGTGGCACTGCCACAAAGCAAGTGTTCTGTAAACATCATCTTGTACTTTTCTTGCTGTGCCGGCTGTTCCCTATTACACAGCTTCAAAATGCATAATCAAAAAGGGAGGCGTGAAGAGAAAACCACCACACTCCACCACATCTGTGCCATCAGCGACAGAAATCTCTTTAGAAGCAGCCAATCTAATTACAGTGACAAGATCAAGCTAAAGCCATCAAATGGTTGGAGAAAGCATGTCAGATGTTTCAATGGTAAATATGTCTAAGAATAAACGTTTTCTGTAAAGGCTACTTTCTAAAACCTAAAAAATTATAGCACACACAAACACAGGGAAAATAGATTTAACCATTTGTTTATTCAATACTTTTTAGTATTGAATAAAATATAATTACATCTATAGTCAACATTCTTTCTCGCAGTCATCAATCAATAATGATTTCACTGAATCTGCCACTATGCACACATGGATAACCTTCTCCGGAAGAGAACATGCCGTCTTAGAATCTGACCAAAATTAGTCATCGTACAAGAGAGTTTTTCCTGTCTACAGTTCAGAACAGCTTTTTTTATCAGGAACATGCCTACAGTATGATCCCTTCTTCATCCCACTAACCTACATTGCAACCGTAGCTTTACTGCACATCTAGCCATAATAAAAGTGTAATCGGTGTTAAAAAGAAAACAAAAGCTGAACTGTATCTTACTGTCAGCCTTTTTTCTCTTCACAAAAACACAAACAGTGCTCGAGCAGAACAGTATGAGGAGCATTTGACACAGTTCATGTCTTCTGGGTGCAGCTGTTGCCTTTCAGCACTTAGCTGCCATTATCTCAGAACAGGCTAATGTCATTAACATAGAAAATGGCCTCTTAATCACTCCACTGATTCTGTGGCTTCTGTACATGTCATCATTTAAATAATCATTTTCACAGCCCGGGCGAAATCACTCCATCACCATAGACAACATCTATACAGTCTTACAAACAGCTTATTTGCATGTAAGGGCAAAAATGCATACTTGATATTTAAATGTAGTGAGAATAAATTTCTGATCCTGTTTCAGACAGTAAATAAACAGTATGTAAGACATCACATCCATGTAATGCAAATAATGCACATTAAAAGCATCTTTTAAACATTTGTAAAGCTAAAAAGCCCAGGGGAAGATTATCTTTCTTTTAGGTCATCATTCAGATCCATTTTCACAGGGATTAATATTTTAACTATTTACAGATTCTCAAATCTAGAAGCTTCTCTGCAGTGCACTAATTTCAGGCATGTGTGTGGGCATCTCAAGGTTTTGGATGTTCTTTGCAGTGTTGAGTCATTCTGGCTCATCCAATGGACACCATTTTCAAAAAATGCACATTTGACTCATGAATAAAAAAAACTCGCTTCAACATTAGTCCCACAAGTAAACATAGTTTTGTATATTACAATTATTGTTAGCTTGTTGGCAAAATGTTAAATGCTTTCTCATTTGTAAGTTGCTTTAGATAAAAGTGTCTGCTAAATGTATATTTCATCCAGATAAGAAAGCTTAGATAATTAAAGAAAAAGCACTAAAACATATTGAAAAAACAGTTAACTTGCAAAATAAATGTAAAAACAACCGGTTGTATCTCTACTATTCCCAAAATTGTACGTGACACACTTCCTGTTTATAGATGCAGAGGAATTTGGTTTGTGAGCTTTTTGGCAGCATCAACTGGAGTAAACAGCAAGAGATAACAACAGCCGAGGAAAGGACTGCACAATGAGCTGGACGGTCCTTAGACACCTCACACCAGAGCAAGTTTCTCTTCTCTCTGTATGACAACAGCTACAACACACAAACACTATCTCTTAAAAACCTGTCAAAATCAATCCCAGCTTCTCTCTTTTGCTCCTTTTCATTACAGCTCAACATAATTTAATTAACTCTCAATTAATCTGTGACATTCTTCCGTAATAACACAAAAATCCAGGACCAAAGCCGGTTTTCTGCAGCAAAACGGAGGGATCTTAGAGTCTGGGAGGAAAAAGAGAGGGCTTTGTCAGGAGATATGGATGAGAGTAACATGAGGTATGAGGATCAAAAGGGAGCTCCTCATCACTGATCTCACTAGAGAAGAGCAGGAGGTGGGGAAAAGAAGGATCACAGCGTCGGCTTTAGCTCGGTGGATGTGGTTGTGCTTTCATCAGCAGGCTGCAGATCCAGGCAGGGGCAGAGAATCAGAGCTGCAGCCACACACACAGACCCAGACAGTGAGCCGGGGACCCAGGAGGGGATATGGCCCCTACAATCTTTTTTAGTCCCTTTAACACCACGACTCAATTAAGACCAGCAGCCAGACTGAAAGAGAATGTTTAAATGTGGAAATCTGTGATGGTAGGGCATGATAAGAGTTGGAAATGCTAATGATTCTGAGAGCCTTGAAGACGCAGTGTTTAACTGAAGTGCAAATCCTGCATTTGTAAGCACACGAGATCCAAATATTCCCCGTCGTACCAGACTGGTTTGATGAACACGAGGAGTCGAAAATAGGGAGTGCCAATCACAATTTCTGGCATACCTAAAACATGCAACCGGGTATACAAAACAACAGCGATCACGTGACATAAGAGGAACATGTATCATGAAGTAAAGCTTAAAAGCAGATGATCAGTTTTCATCCTCTTACACTGGATGGTGCATATAAGGGTAAATGTAAGGGTCGGGATGGTGCATGTGAGTTTATCTGTGATGAGCAGTCACGCAGATGAGCTAGAAGGACACAGCCGGCAGCACCCTGGCGTGCCTTAAAAAGAGGAGGAACATGGGAGAAAGGAAGAAAAAAAGATGTCACTCTGGATTTAGCCTAGTTTCCAACATGCCCATTAATTTCAAAGCAGATGGTAAAAAAAAGGAGAAAAAAGCTTTGCTTAAGCCAGAGTAACCCAGAGCTGAGGGACAAACAGGCAAGCTTTAGAAAACATGAGGATATATAAAGTAAGCTGTGCTGATAAGGATTTTGTTGATATTTGACATTGATATTTGTCAGTATCTTATTGATTGATGTATACATATATGAAGGAATGATATAGCTCATGGGAGGGACATGAGAGAGGTAACAGGGGAATCAGCCCAGACAAGCAAAGTAAACTCCTCTATTCTTACCCAGTGAGATCACTTCATAGACAGCTGGGACAATGGCAACACAGATAGAAGAAAATCTCCTGCCATTCACACATCTTTTTCTTATAACAGAAGGCAGGTTTACAGGTTTGCCAAAAGCAACAGATAAAAATCAGCAGATATGCTTTAGAAGCCAAAACTGCCCACCCTTTAGTTTGTTGCATATATAATGAGGCACTCAAAATTAATCTCAAAAAGAAAAATCCTGTAATTTACTTGCATGCAACATCCTTTTTTCTGTTGAACACAAAGGATTAGGAGAATTTGCATGCTGCTCTTGTTCATGCAATTAAAAAGATAATACTTTTGATTCATATTTTAATCTTTTAAAGCCAAAGATTTTTCATATTGTGTACACATTGTATACATTCAATAGATTTACAGCACTAATGGTGACATCATGGGAAAGTTGTGGAAACTCCACCAGTCCTATATATACCAATTCCACTAGTCATGCTCTTGCAGAAATAAATAAAGCTTCCATTATACTCAGATTCATCAGGAGTGACAAAAGGATTGGCATTGACAAGCAGAATTACAGTGGTTCCCTGTTCTTCCTTTCAAATCTATCACCAGCTATTAGTGCCAAGTGTCATTTGTTTGGACCATAACTATGAATGTAACATAACATGGATTATCTTGTTTTCATAACAGTCCATTTCGCTGCTGTGCGGCTTAATGGAATATTTGATCAGTGAACAAGAAAAAACAGGCAGGCGAATTACTCAGTTTATCATCACCTATCAAAACTGCAGTGTATCTCACTGATCTTTAAATACGCATATAAATCTGTTTGTATGTGTGCATGCAAGATGCAGCATATCCTGTTCAATGTTAGAGCCATCTTTCCACCTACACTACAAAATGCGAACAAAGACAGTAAAAATTTCAACAATCCACATATCTCTCCTTATATTTTTCTAGCCCCAGCTTGTGGGGATTCTTTCACCAAAGCAAACACACAACACAGCCAATAAAATCACTGCATGGTGCAGCATTATCCACATCATCAGATGATCTAATCTCCTATACCTCAGTATCCATTTTCTTTGGGTTGCTGCCATTACTCACATCTTAGAATTAACAACAAACCATGAAGGATTTAAGCCCTGAGGTATTGCTAATGCTAAAAACGCCATTTCTGACACAACAATATAGCTGATGGTAAATATAGTGTCATTTCGCTTTAAATGTTAGGTTTCTCTCACTGCAGCGAAAGGAGCTGAACTCGCTCATCATATAATTGACGTGTTTCATTACACTGTAGGGCCTATAAATATACTGGGTCACAATGAAAAACTCACCTCCATTGGTTTGCAGTCTTTCCTCTAAGGCGAAATTTATATGCGAGCTGTCTGATATTTATCTAGATTTTGCATGAGTTGCAAAGCCTCTGATGATTTACCATGTGTCACTGCCGCAATAAGACACTTCTCCCTAAGCCGTAACCACACAAAGGTTCACAATTCTTTACTGCTCTTTCTGTTATGACATCATTCCTTCATGAATCTCACAAAAACAAATCTTATCTCCAGACATAAAGGTGTGTCACTTCTATATTCATCATTTAGCTTTACACCAACAAGATGAAATATTAGCCGTGCTTCCTGCTCAGAATAAAACAAGCATAGATTGTGTACCTCCCACAGCTTCAGGCAGCAGAAGAGATGAGATTTAAAACAAATAGCCCATTTACTTCTATTAAAACATGCACCTTGCTGAATCAGAGAAATATTAACGGTAAAACCGTCTATCTAAACTATTCCGCCAGCCTCTGCCAGATCCTTTAACCAATAACCAAACCCTCGCCTAGTGCTGCTTGTTTAAATCTTGAAATGATAGTACTCGGCCCAAATTCGCCATCTCAGTACAGCACTTCTAGGTGACAACTGCAGATACAAGCCCTGTGAAGTGTCCTGACATTTAAAGGACATGAATAATACAGTGTGTGACTTTCAGCAAGCCTTTGCGAAGCTCTACACCATTTCAAAGGACATCCAAGTGACTTTTTGCAGTCTGAATTTCAAAGACATGTAAATGACAGCAGGCCATTAACGGCATTAATTTTTTGAGAGATTTATATAGCCTCCTGTCATTTATGTTTATCGACAATACAAAAAGATCTCACTAAAGCAAAAGTGCACATATAGTCAATTGTATCTGAGGCTGCAATGAACCGTGTCTACATTTACAGTTACATTAGATTTGTACTAGTAACATATACAGGTCCCCTGCCAGAATGACTGATGGATAAGCATTCCTGTTTCTTTAGCTTAACTGTCAGAGCTTTGAGTATAGAAGCATTGCATGTCAAAGGTCACAGGTTCGAGCTTTAGGGAACACACATACTCACACCCTGTAGTGGGACATTTAGTGGGACGTTAGGGTAAAAATATAAAGAGGTGTCCCTGCCAACCTTAACCTACATTAGGGTAAAAATATATTCAAGACACAAAATAAATAATCAGATACACATGACATAATCATCTATCTAGAGTCTGACCAAAATGTTCACTCATCTGTTCATTACACAAACCCTAAACCCAATCACACAAAGGAACCCTACTGTTACATAACAAATCACCCATCCAAAAATATCCTGCAATCAGGAGCCAAATGGAAAGGCCTCCATCATTAAATATCATTTCCCTCCAATATCTGCACTTCCCACGAGCAGACTATAAAAATAATTAATGTTGTAGTCAGTTTTTGTCTGGATTTTGGCACCCGAGCATGCTTTATTTAACTGCCAATAACAGACAGTTAAGTTCCTATTGTAGTGGTTAATTAAGTTCATTTCTGCAGATTAATTGTTATTCGTGTGGAATGCCGAAACAAGGGGGGGTTAAACAATGTACCTTTCCATATAACTATTCATCATCACTCACCCTAGTGACTATTACACTAATGAGGCGGGAACAGAAGGCACTGGGATCTAAACGATGTGCAACACAGCAGGGAAGGAAAACGAGAAGGTTTCAGGATGCAATTCTGTGTTTTCCATCACTGACATTCCAGGTTGCATCCCAAAACCATACCGACATGTTTCAGCTTCAGTGCCTGCAGAGTAAAACTCTATAAATTAAAAAGGAAATATAGTAGCATATACCATTTATGTCATTTTAGAAAATGATAGTTTATTGAATATCACAAACTAAACTGATTTATTGACTGGCAGGCAGAGCGAGAGTCTAAATCTACTGTGAGTAACACAAAATGAACAAGCAGGGAGAGGCAAGTGAATGGAATAGTTAGTTCTTTGTCACACCTAATATTCACTTCAGCTCATCGCTACACAGCGCTAGGCAGATATGAGCATTCAGAGGATACACGCACAGCATGAGAGGCCACTGATTACTAAAATATTAGCTCTGCAAACCTTCACTTGAAAGGAACAGTCATCTAAGGCGGGAGACATTTTGGTTCACTTTAAAACTTGGGTGTTTTAATCTTTAATTAGTGAATATCTGCAGCACAAGTTTTATGTAGGTCACAAATAAGATCTCATCATTTTTGCTATCAATATGACAGTTTCATGGAAAATCACCAAAGTGCTGCAGGCCTGAACTGATAAAGATGCTCATCACTGACAGATTAAATTAAGCAAAAAACAACTTTATCTTTCATACACTACCAATCCAAAGATTAGAAAGCATTAATAAAAAGGCTTGAATTTAGTTTTATATTGTAACCATTTAGGTTGTGCCTATATATAAATTAAAAGTGTATAGATAAATAAAACAAATTGGTCGAGTTGGAAGAGAGAATGAAGCAAAAGCAGCCAACAAATGCACACATGAGAACTCCTACAAAACAACATCCCAGGTGGATATCTCAAGTTGGTTTAGAGAATGACTGTGCCAAGCTTTCATTAAAACAAAGCGATTAAAGCACTAAAATATAAGAATCTATCTCTACAAATTTTATAGTTCTGATGAAAATTATTTACTAAACTATACTATACAAAACATTGCAAAAAGTAACACTAAAAAAATAGGCATGCATGTCCAAACTATCGTGTATTGTGTTCTTCACAGCACTACATCAGCAAGATGCAGGTAATTGAGAAGCGGGGAAGAAGTGCCAATGGAAAGTGGGTAAGTAAGTTTCATTTAGCATCTGAAAATAAAAACTTCTACAATTGAATGTTCTCACAGAACAATCAAGACATTCACACCTGCTTTTATAAATGTAAAGTTTAGTTAAAGTTTGTAAAATTACAGGGTTTGCCGTGTGTCCTGCCTTTACGTTCGGTAAGACAAGCACGTTTGAGAGTTGTTTATGGCTGCTGTGGGCCGAAAGCACAGCACGGTAACAATATGCCCCTTCTCCCCCTCATCTCCGAGCGCAAATATTTGGCTGGTGGCAGCGCTTTACAAACAGAGTTTGAGAGTTATCAGCTCCAGTTATCAGTCCGTCACACTGCACTGGGAAGATAAATCTAGGCAATTAAAATTTAAATTGCTGTGTGCATGGCCGTGACACTTGTACATTTTCTCTCTCTCTCTCTCTCTCTCTCTCTCTCTCTCTCTCTCTCTCTCTCTCTCTCTCTCTCTCTCTCTCTCTCTCTCTCTCTCTCTCTCTCTCTCTCTCTCTCTCTCTCTCTCTCTCTCTCTCTCTCTCTCTCTCTCTCTCTCTCTCTCTCTCTCTCTCTCTCTCTCTCTCTCTCTCTCTCTCTCTCTCTCTCTCTCTCTCTCTCTCTCTCTCTCTCTCTGGCAGTAAAAGCCAGGTATCTTTACATGTACACTGTGAGTCAAGGTGGTCACACAAAGATTCCTGTCAGCCTAACCAAAGTCCACCACCTCTGCCTCTTTCTCAATTGTCCTGAACACTAATAGAAAAAAAGACAATGGCCTGACCTCAGTTCTGAGGTCAGTGGCAGTAAACATCTCTGTTCTCAGTTTTTTTTTCTCACAGTCCCATTTACAACAAAAAATGTCTGCAATCTCTGTCTTTTCATGGCTTAAAATCTCCTGACATGAAATATGACAGACTACATTAATAAGCTCTTAATACATCCCAAATCCTCCCAGCAGGAGAGCGATGACTCAACAGCACCCACTCCGAGGCTCGATTCAGCATGAAACACTTGCAAGCAAACTGTTGAGCACTTTCGCAATCACCGGCGAGTCTTAAACACACTAGGAATTAAATGCAAAAGTAACAGATGAGAGGTTAATGGCCAGACCACTTAATTATTCAACCAACAATTAGAGAAGTGTTTTAAGCAACCGTCCGCACAACGAGTGTTCTGCTTTCAAATCTGATATCAATAACCTGCCTGAAGACTCTAAAGCTAGAGCAAGTCTTTCTGTGATCAATAGTCATTGATCTAGTTCAGAATTAGTATTGTGAGCCGTTTCATGCCTCAGTTGATTTGTAGTGAGAAATCTACAGAGTATCGATGGGGTCTGTTTGCGGGTTTGACTTCTCTATCCTTACCTTAAACCACAGCCATTAAACACACATTACACTCGTTTCTCATCTAATATTGATGTCTGCGCAGATCCTAAAGCTTACTAGGAAGTGTGCATGAGACTAATTGTGAGAGACGTTCAGATCAAACATACCATTTTACATGCAAAATCAACATATGTTCCGAGTGGTTTCACAATTGCTTTTTATCTATTTATTTTGGACATATGAACATTCAAAGATGTTTGACTCGAACCACAGTTCAAGTAGTCAAACTAGGGCTATTCAAACCTCAATGAAAACCACTCTGCTTGTCTTTTTAGAGCAAAAAGCATAACCACTAGGCATGCTTTGTGTCTGTGAAATAACATCTAAGTCTAAAAAGACAAACTTGAAACTATTTGTGAGGCATAAGAGAAACACTTTGTTTTAATGTTTAGGGAATTTAAAATGTTTACAAACACGTCTTTTTCTTATGCAGGCAGAATATACACTTTTAAAAGAATTATGGTAAACTAAGTCAATATGGCAGCTTTGCTATTTGAAGTCAAGAGTATTTACAGACATTATAAGGTGCACAGAGCTATATCGGTAGTGCTGCTCTTCAGCTTTGCATGAAGCACAATAGATCCAGTGACTGTGTGCAGAACTAGGTGACGCAAAAAGAGGGAAGTGAGGTGCGGTTACATTGGTTTTAAAATAATAGCTTCTCCATATGGAGAAGCCCAAGTTAACTGAAGCCTGACTGTGCTCTGAATAAAGATTTTTATTATAAACTGATCTCTTGACATGAATCCAAACATCAACCTTTGTAACAACCGGTCTCAAATCAGTAATAAGAAGCAATGTCCTTTACGTCCAATTCTTTAAACCACTCCCGAGGGACTTTCCACAGAGACCTCCATCAATGAAGGGCATTGGTGGGATTAAAACCGGGGGAGAGGTTTTCTGATTAAACCAAAAACTGCCTACAGACTCAGAGTCCTATTCGACAGGCTTTGTAACTTAGGAACATTAATTGCACAACAGTTACATAATGAAATCATGTTAATTCTAAAAACAGAATATGGCAATAGTTAGACTGCTCACCTAATAACTTCACCAGCCAACCTAGATGCACACTGCAAAGTCTTTTATTAACCTCTGCCATATAAGCTATATTATTGTAAAAACTAATGTGAATGCCATACAAGCAAGGGAAAATGGGCCTTATTATAGGGGAAATGGTTTCATGCATCTCGATAATGGAATCTAAATAATGCTTACCAATTGGGCTCATGGTACTCTTGATAGGTGCTACAGAATATGTTCTTGCATTTAAAAAGAGCCAGTAGGCTTGATCTGTAGTTTAAAACATCAGTAGTTTTAATCTGATAACATGCTGTGTGTGTAATACCACGTCTAACTTGATTGATTGTACAGGGAAGCAGGCAAGACGGTGTTGGGGTAAAATACTTGTATGTGTTACTTAAAAGTCAGTAAAAGACATATTCTTGGCTACAAGCTGAACACACACTGTAATGACAAAAGGCAAGAAAAAACACAATACACACAGATATTTTCCAAATACATTTTCTGACATGCTGGCATTAATGACAGTTTACCGTGAATATTTATGTAATTGCATTTATAAATAAATAATGAAGTTCCCTCATGGTGACTTTCATGCATTTTTGAGTGACACCCTTTCTTATATCCTCTGGACAAGTAGAGGTCACACAGAAACTCATTGATTTGACATATAATTATTATTAAAAACATTTTTTTCAAAACTTAAAAAATTAAATACACATAAATAGACATAGAAAACAAAACTGAGCTGATTAGGCAACTTCATGGTGTGAATAATTCACATAGTATGACCTAATAACATTTATCTAAAGCAACAGATAATGTTCATAACTTTTCAGTATAACCAAATCTTACTACACAGATGTAAAAAAAACAGCCAGGATTTCATGCAGACACATGAGCTCTTGGCAATCATCCCAATCAGCACACTTCCTTTCCTCCCAGTGGACTTAAGACTTCCACTGGCCTCAGCTGCACCAAATATCCTGAATACCCTTGGTTCTGTTGTCCACTACTCTCTAACCATGCCTCCCCCACCAATTTCCTGCTCTTCATATCGGTGAGTATTTTTAGCCTTAAATTAGGAGCATCGGACCATTAACAGATTCTGGTGCAATGCTTTCTGTATCCATTAGATGCCCGAGCTAGCAGCAGCAGAGAGAGGAAAGTACTAACAGTCAGTTCTGCAAAAACCAGGGACTGTGGTAGATCCATAATTCATTGTGCTTAATAGAATATATAAGCTAATAAAAAGTTGGAGATGTCTCTCATATAATGAGAAATACAGAGTTAAGAGGTGCAAGGCAAAAGTCACCTTTTCTCTCATTATTTGTCCTTCATCCACTACCTAATAGCTTCAGAAACATAGATGGGCCTATTTTAATGTGCTTTAAAGCTCAGTCATTGAGTGTCAACAATAAGAGTCTGGCTTGTTAGGCAAGATTTAGGAATGTGAGACTTCTGACTTTAGTAGGGGAGGGTTCCTTCTCAGAGGCCATAATTAAAACTAAAAACAGGCATTACATAAGCTGTCGTCTCAGTGAGATGACAGCAAGTGATGTGTCTACGATTCTGTCGACAAACCTCCCCAGACTAAACATACCAGTCAATTACAGCGCATTGTCTGGACTAGAAGTATTTGCATCCACTGCAAATTTCTATGAGAAAAGTATGAAGTTACAAGTCTAAGAAGTAATACATCTAAAGTTTGGGGTTTTAGGAGGCCAATTGTTTAGGATTTTTCATGCTTTCACAGCTAAGCCAGAAGCTATTTTTCAAGCTGAATCATCGTCCATTCATAAATAATCTATTAGCTATATTTTGTCCTATGCTCAACTGCCCAGCTGACAGTTCCCGATCAATCCCTCACCATAAAGACTGCATGATCAGTCTCCTAACGTTCCTCCCCTCCAGCAGTAATCAGTCATTACTACACTAGGCATGGAAACAGAAAAAAATTCAAATGCTTGGAAGTCAAAGCGGCGCATGGCAAAAAGGCCTATAGGGTTAATAAGTTCACAAAAGTCACTTAAGTCTGCAAAATTAAAATAAAACGTGTAAATCTCTCAGGACTTTCTTATGTGTGTTTTTATTAGATGTTGATGGTGATGAGAGAATGAACCTGGAGGGAGGCAAAATGGCCTACTTTGTCTCTATATATGTGTGGAGGCTCTGTTTTAATGTGGGTTTGCATGTCTGCCTCCAGCACTAATCTAATAAGGCTCTTTGCTGCTTAACATGGTTTTTAATGACTGGAAAACACAACACAACGATCAAGACAAAGCACTGATGTTTCCTGAGGGAGGCATATACTAACAGATGGGTTTAATACTCACCAAATGAAAACCTTAATCCCTTGTGCAAAAGCAAACATGTGTATGTGTGTGTGTGGTCAAAACACAAGCTAATCAAATTAGTTGAAAAGTTTTAAAAGAGTGATATAATTTATTTAAATTATATAATATATTCAGTAATTACTAGAATTCAATTATTTGGTGACTCTAAAATTCATTCTAACCTCGCAACCCTAATTTAATCTGTCAAAAATTCTCCATTCTGTATCTGCATAAAGCCAAAAAGTACATTTAATTGAAAGAATTTGGAGAACAGAGGAAGAATTTTCAGTGCTAACACACAATAGGGCCATTCCATCATTCACAAGCTTGTTATATAAAGTGAAAAGCACTATTACACATATGTTCACTGCCCATCTTTCTCACTCGCTACCTTGATTTACCTGTAAGAAATCTTAGTAAAACCAATAACATTCTGCTACAACTAAACTTAAAGTGTACCTTCTGATCACATGCTGTGGTTCTTCCACATCCTACAGCTAAATGTTTTGACAAGCTAGCTGGCAAAAGTATCATATTATTTCTAGGGCAGTTTAATATCTTTGTTCAGCAGAAAAACCAGCAGCATTTCATTCCAGCTTCTCATCAAACGTCTTGTTGAAACATTAATTTTAATCTCTTCATTACCATTATCCCCAGGGTGCTAAACCCTGTTAAATAGGAAAAAAAATCTTTTGGATTCATTTTGTTTTGATCAGCTGTAATGTTCCAGTTGTTTTCTCAAAAGAGCCCTGCAGCTTTAATTAGGTTTTCAAGGTTAAAACAGTACTAAAGACTCTTTTTCCCACGTTTTATATATAGAAATCTGGATTTTCTTCATGTTCATTAAAGAAAAACAAATCAACTTTCTCTCATTACCTGCTCTGGCTCAACTAAGCAGCACACACACAGACTGAATTTGAATGGGATATAAAGCCTGCAAATAACACCAGCTTTTATCCAAGTGTCCCGTGGCTTTTACATTCCCTCGGTTTAGATTCCCAAACAGATCCGAAACTAGTCTTAAACATAAGCTTGTCTAAATGTGTTTTAATTCAGGGTTGAAATTAAAAATAATAATTTTTACAAAAATCAGACAAACAATACTTTCTCAGCAGCATTATGTCACGACCACTCAAGGGTGAATTTACTGACAACTCGGTGAACAAAACAGCAAATGAATGAACAGCAATTAAATGACATGTGCAGAAAGAGAGACATATTTCAGCACCACTAGCACAGGTCTGAGGTTAGAAACAAGAAGGAACTGATGATTCCACTCTTCCAGCTTACAGTAATAGACACAGGTGTTGTCTAATTACTTAAAGTGTAAGTGAGAGAGACAGGTCGTGTTGGTGACGGTTTGGGGGCCAGAGCCCTTTAACATCTGGCTGTCAGCTTGTACAAAGGGTTGAGTATCTAAGAGACACCAAATTAACCTACTGCACTGCTTCAGCTGATCTCTGCTGAGCCACATCACGCAAATATGCATACACGACATAAAACACAAGCATTATCTGTCAAAAAGGCATGCTAACAAAGAACACACTAATTTAATGAACCGACAATACTAATTCTAGCCGGGGGACCAGACTAATTCTGGGCATTAATAAGACCATGCCCACAGTTGGAAAAATGAACTCTAATAGGACATCTCACTAGAGAGATATGCATCATGGGCCAAATGAATTTCATTAAAGCAGGTGTGGAAGGATTTTAATATGGGCTTATTTTTTCCCCTGCAGTTAAACACAGGTGATGCTAAATGACCTGTAAAGGTTCTGTTGATTACAGGCTAATTTACACGGCAAAAATTAATTAGCCAGCTCCATTGCAGCTTGAACCAACAGGATGTTTGAGTTACACACGCATCTAAATTTGGCCTTTTCGTGGACAAAGAGCAGCAGTGTGAAACAGTCAATAGTTCCACCTCATCATGGCATTTGTGGCTGACATTTAAACAAACATATCAAACATCAGTGAGATATGGCATATGTCTCTGTGAAGCAGTGGCACAAAGTGACATTAGTGTTGGAGAATGTCGATTCCTCATTTTCATGTGTGCCATAACGAGCATACTAATGCGAGAAAATGCATTTGAATAAGGGGAAACTGTCACATTATGCCACTGCCGATGACTCCCTGAGCTACGATGAATATGATTTTTATGTACTTTTATGTAGCTGGATGAGTGAGTCTCCCACAACCTCATAATAATTATGCTCAACTCACACACACACAGATTTTTACTTGCCCTGCCAACACTTTCACTGATCCCAAAAAGTTTCTTTTTATTTTAGCAATGTATTATTATATGTGTCATGCTTATTGTTGAGCCAGGCACACTCACAGAGCTGCTGAGGAGGGCAACTGAGAACAGTAACAACACGCTAAATATACATGCACCTCAGAAATCCCAGAATGCACTGCAAAATAAAAATGCACTGCAGCAAGTTTTTAAAAGATCAAAGCAGTGATCTGGATGAGCTAAGCTAAGAGGGTGACGTGTTGGTTTAGCCATGTGTGTCTGTTTGTAATGCCATACGGCAGCAGGTCTGGGTGAGGTCTAGCAGAAAGATGAAGTGCTGGGTGGGAGATTAATGTGTCCAGGCTCCGCAGTTCATCATCTCAGGAGTCCGTCTGGAAGTACTGGTCAGGCTAAACACCATTCCAGACTCTAGCAACGCTCCATAGTCAAGGTCAAACTAAGAACAGACAAGTAAAGATGAAAGCTACACAAAGCACACCAGAACAAAGGAACAAGGGCCATTGTATAAAAACACAGAGATTACAAGTCATTTTAAGAAACTAAATACTAGTTTTATTAACTTTATGAATAAATAGATTAATAATATATTTTTAGAAGTACTTCAGTAAACCAATAAGTTTATAATGTGCTTGTCTAAAAGCTGGTTTGTTTCACTTTGATTAGAAATGTGTCTTAACAACGCAGCAGTTATAGAGCCAGTAAAAGGATGAACTGAAATGCTCCATTTTAAAAATACTAACTTTTCCTAAAATAGTCAACGGTATTTTCCAAAAGCTACTTGCACACAAGATCACAGGCACTGAAAGCGAATCAGAAGGCAGAGCTTTCATGTAACATTTCTAAAATTTGCATTCGAGACAACCAATCAAATTATTTTTCCACTACAGCGCAGACCTGAATGAACAGCTTCATTGTATCAAGGTATAATGGTACACAAGTCTAATCCTTTTATCTCTAGCTTTATCTGTAACTGTAGTGATGCTGTACTACTGTAATTCAGTAAAAATCCATCTGCTGTGCCAGTGAGTGATCTATTCCTGCTCTGCTTGCCATTAAACGAAGAAAAGACTTTTATTCTGTTATTCTGACACTTTATGTGAGCGTCAAACTCTTCATTTCAACAACTAGAGCGGAATATAAATATAACTGTGGTGTTTCTCAACCTTGTCTTCTGTACTGCAAAGAAAACATAATCCTACAAAATGAAAACAGATCTTCCTGGGCACAAAAAAATGTTATGGGGAAAAGATTGGTGTGTACTGCCAAAGACGTTACATAGTACTGCAGAAACACTAGGAATATACTCCACTGGGTGCTATCCAGTGATAATAAAAAGAGGGAAATAAAATGTTTTTGTTCTCACTTGGAGATATACGCTAACTTTAAATCTCAACCCTCCCAAGTGAGTGCTTCCTGTCCAAAACAAAACCTTTATAATTTTGTCATAAAGAAAGGCACCAAACTACTTTGTGCTGCAGTTTCTGAATAATGAATGTCTAACCCAGTGATTCTGTACTGAAACCTCCCCAGCAAAAAGGACAATGAAAGCGTGATGAACTAGTCTGATACATACACTAAATGCAGAAGTGCTACTCTCACCCTTTAAAAAACTATTATAAGCTGTCGCACCTGCAAAAACATGTATTTGTCTTGCGTAACATTGCACTTTCACTAGACAAATGCCACAATGTAATCTGAAATACATAAATGATGTTTACAAACTGATGTTACTGATAAAGTACAGATAAAGTACTGTCAAAGTCTATGTTTGGAAAAGCATACTACCTTAATCCAATTAATATTTCTCCAGTATGTATATATTGCTTCTTATGCTTGTTTGTTTTTGTAAAATTAAATACAATAAACAGCAATGTGGACACAACACAGAAAAATGTATCCCACAATTTAAACAATTTAATAATCCGCTCTATGTAACATAGACAAGTATTTTAAAAACACTACACTTACTAAAATACTAAGTTCTTCTTGTGCATTACATAGCAAGCACGCACAGATCCTATTAAATTGCATTTCCTTTTGCAGCTGTTAATGTAATGAGTGTTCATGTAAATGTATTTATCTCTTAAACAAATATTGGGATTGTTTGAATTACACAGCTAAATGAGTAAACATTTAAACAAGATTACTTGGGACACAGAAGTGAAAGCAGAGATATACATTATGCATATACATTATTGCAAAACTCACAAGATATGTCCTGCCTTGTGCTAAGCACTGCAGACATGATACTACTGCTTGGAAATCTGACAAAATTGAGAGAAAGAATGAGAGAGAAAGAGTTTCAAAAAGATCTAAGCCTCAGCTAGAATAAATCCCCTGGCTACAAAAACGTTATTATGACAGATTCAACCAAAAGAGGAGGGAGAGTAAAACCCCGCAGACACAATAGTGTCCAGTCTTTGAGAGCACACTTCATCTTAGAGCTCCCTAACTTCTAAGGGGTGGGGTTGGGTGGGTTTTGAACTCTCTGTTCATTTTCCAGATGTTTCTTGTTGTCTAGATGAGGGGAGGGACGAAAGGTTATACAACTCCTTAAATAACCTCCTACTCTGTGAAAGCAGAGAAAAGCCGGAAGACCAAAAGCCAAAGGAAGCCTGCAAGAGCTGACCTGCCTCCTGATTTGTGCTTTTTGTTTATTAGTCAACCAATGACATTGCAGTTTTCTTCAGGAAAACCCCTTCCCTAAAAAGATGATTGTGGAGGAAGGGTTAGTTTGATTTGAAAAGCTGTAGTTCGGTGAAGACAGACGCTAAAAGCTTCCTCCTCCATCAGAGCTTCACCAGCTCTTTTGTTTTTGTTGTTGTTTTTCAACCAAGTCGCTTCCTGCAGGATTCTCAATTGTTTCAGCTTTAATCCCTTCACACCCGATTGGTTTCATTACAAGCCAGCCTTATTGCTGCCACATTTCTCAACTTTTCTCCTCCTTAATGGAAACAGCCTCTCCATAATCATACCCGCTGTTACAATGTCTTCTTCCAGCACCCAGGAAATTGCTTTTGCAGGTGCTATCCATCAAGATCAGACACCTGAACAACAAAAGCCTGTTTGAGAAAACTTCAAACTTCTGTTTTTCCTACCTTCATTTATTATTTCAATAATTACTCATTTACCACAAACTAATATAAAATAATAAACATTAGCACTGGACAAGTGTAACTACACATTACGTGTGTTGGATGGTTCAGTAGGGTGCTTTCTTCATTTGTCTACAGGGAATCCAATTTGCGAGTAAAATGAACACAGTGCCTTACATACAGGATGCTGCACATGATTACATGATGAGATAAACCATCATGCACTTTGAAAAGAGGTTATTATCTCACTGCAGGATGTGTGGCCTTTTCTGGGAAAAAAAATAATGCAGGCACTAGCGTGTGTGATTGTTAAAATCGTTTTGTATACATCCTGCTGTTAAACATGCGGCAGATGTAAGTAGAAAGTACGTTGATTTCATGCTTTTACAACCTCTTACTCTGTAGGCTGTAGATGCTGATAATTCAATCACATGCAAACTGTATACCGCTATTCCATTTGCTTGTAATGCGATCTATAGACATCGCTGTAGGCGTTTTTCCTTAAAGCAAAGCTGTACGTACACACAGCTCAGTGAATCTTCCCACAGAATACAGCTCTAAGTATTCATCATGTACAGTCTGTGATTTAACAAACCCACAAACCAAAGGACGTTACAAAATTATAAACATATGCCATCAAAAGCATGCATGCGTCTGTCAGATAACTGTTTGTAAATAAAATATAAATATTTTACAAAATCTTTTAATATACAACCTGTCTGTCACACCCTGGAAAAAAAACTGTTTGCATCTAACAGTTATTTTCCTTTGCCAGCAGCTGCCTCTGCACAAAAACCTAGTCACATTTGCCTACTGACACACAGCAGAGATGAAAATCATCCTGGATTTACATATTTATAATCAAACAGAGGGTGACACGCAACAAACTTTTAGTTCCTGATCCAGCAATTTACATTCAAGCTTTACTTGCCATGGCAACTATCTATTATTACAATCACATTTAACATGATTGGTTACACAATATAAAATAAGTAAAAACTTATGGTTAAAACCACATTATTTTGCCTTGAACACGATGTAAAATACAAGCTTTAAAAGAGCAGCATAGAACCTCTACACTAACTGGTTAAAACAGGAGTTTAGGATCTTAAATCCTAAATTTTAATTATTGGTTAAATATTTACTTTTAATTTGACAGATATATATTCATGAAATGACTTGCTCAAATGCACATAAAGACAAACAGAGTGCTGGAAGTGATTATTTATTTAAGTAAATACCATTTTATACCACTTTACAGCAAATTCTGTCATAATAAAAAATCTTAGAAATATCAGCAGCAGCTTGGGTTGTAATGTTTCATTACTCACAAACGCAAAAAAACAAGATAAACAGAATTTGATATTATTAACTAGTTGACATACTTAGCTAAACTAGTTCACGTAACTGTGGATTTTATTTGTATCCAGCTCCATTATAATAAAGCAGCCTGCAATGTGTTTTTAAATAGCCACAATAAGAAGGAACAGTGTTCTATTTTGATCTCAGTTAAAAAACAGATATCCACAAATCCTGAGTCTGCTTACAGGGAAGCAACAACGGAAAGGGTGGAAACGATACAGAACTTCCTGTTTGCATGATTAACGACAGAGCAAGCCGGGGATAAGATCAATACACAGAAGCCATTTACAGGACTCTCTAATGTTGCAATCCTACCTCTGTACCCTTTCTCTTATTCCCAAGCCATTTATGAGATATAATCAATTCTGGTCAGTAATGGGATATTGGTTAGCTTTGTATTGCTGGGGAAAATCAGTACATTCCAAAATGTTGCAAACCAGGCATTGCAAGAGTCGGGTCTCAGGGGACAATCGTATCTTTGACGTTGTTGTAGAGATAGCAGAAAATATTAAGAATCTTATCATCATATCCAGTGAGGGGCTGACATAAGGAAGCTTTTTTGAAAAAGAAGGGGGTGACTGTTTGCTTCTCCTTTATATACCATACTGATGCTAATCGTTTCCACCGCAGTCAGAGGCTACGATCAATCTGCAAATACCACAGTAGACTGCATAAAGAAATAGCACCGCCTGCCAAGAGAGAAACATGGGAGTGAGAGAAAGACAGTCTTTTGAGTGGTGACAGCAACAGTTTCCGTACATCTTAAACATCCCAAGGCAGAAATCATCCTTAGTGCTATGAGCTTCAGACTACACCAAAAGACAAGAAAGAACTAGGAGAAAACCACAGTGAAAAAACAACTGTCATAAAGTGTTGAAATCTATAGACGAAGGGCAGAAAGAAGAGCACGGTATATAAAGATGTTGTCTGTCAAAAAAAGAGGCAGCCATCTGTTGGTTCTGCCTAACTGCCCATCCACTTCTTTGGTAGCTGTGCGTCTGGCTCAACATGCTCTGAAAAAGTTTCATTCCCTGGCTCATCTGTGTTAATATTCCACAACAAACTGCTCACAGATGGGGTCTCATTTACGAACATAAGCTCCCTGTGTGGGTTGATCTTTACTTCATATCTCTTTTTTCTAAAATAATGTCACTTGTGATGGAACTGGCATTTCTAAACCCTGCAGGAATACTGTGATCTGCTGGTTGTGTTCAGCACAAAGGCCACTACACAATCTTGGGTGGACGTTAAAATTAGGAAGAGTTGTGTTCTGCTGTAAGCTCATGTCGCAGCCATCACATTATAGAGACAATTATCTTCTCCTTTCCCTAAGCCCAACTTTTATAGCTATTAAGAGTTCAATTAAAGTCAATGCTTACATACAGAATTGTTATAGAATTCTGTTATGGCAATCAAACCAGTACAGCCCAAAGAAAAATCATATAAATCTTGTGAAAACATGCTGTTGATTTTTTATGGCATGAAATCCTCTTGGGTAAAGAATGAATACCTTGAAATTAACCCATTTTATCCCACTGGTCTCATCTGTGATGGCAAATGTTTCTCACATATTTTAGTGTGGCACTAAAAAGCAGCTATTGTGACCAGACATAAAACCCACTTTTTACATAATTGACATTGGTTGTTTAATATCCTTACAAACACTGTAGAAATTCATATACGCCATCTTTGGGAAAAAAATGGGATTAAATGGGTTATTTACAGGGTCCTGCACATGAGGCCTACTAGAGCTACCATGAACTCCATTTGCAATCTTGTATGACAAGAAACCAATGAATCAAGCATAAGCATATTAAAAGCATTAGTGTGGGTTTTCCAAATATTTCTAATAGAAAAAACTATTTTTCCCAATGCCTTAAAATACCATTTCTGGTTTTAAGCCAAAAGAGAAAAGATGAACATAAAGCATGAGCACTACCTGACTGCAAAAGATAACAAAAGTCTTGGCATGCCGCTGCTGCTAAGATCTTGCTGTAAAAGCTTTTTTTTAGTTTTGTCTGAAAAATGTTCAGTCATGGTCTGAGGACTTGCTCAATCCTTATGAACCAAAAACTTTACACTGCAATTCCTAGGTGAGGTTGCTAAATGAAGCGTCTCCCTGGAAAACTGATAATGAACAGAAACCAACCGGAGATGAAACCAAACACAAAAAAAGCATAAAGGCTTGGCATTTGTTTGCAAATAAAGCACTTTCAAATACATTGTACTAATTGCTTAACATTGTATTTCCTCCCTTCTAAAATCTCATTCACTTTCTCTGACACAGCTGATCACAGCTGCATGGTCCAGGAAGTGTCCTTAACAAGCTCTATTGATGAAATTACCTGCAGCCAACTGCCAGGGGTCAAAGATCACAGAAAGGTTATGTGTATAGATTAAATTAACTCTGTGGGGGGTAGAAACGCTACCCTCATTTACCACCTACCAAGCTGGCACTGCTTAGAACCAACTCAAAAATCCCAAGAGAGAGTCAAGAAAATGGTTCTGTCCTAATGCTGCCCTATAAGCCATTACAGACAACACTTTGGTAATTTAATGCCAAAAAGACAAAGACAGCACTTGTGAGCACCCTTCTAATAACCAAAACGTCTTGGATCATGGACTTTGGGGACATACACATTCATTGCAATTTCACATATGTGACCCTGGATCACAAAATCATAATCAGTAATAAGTAACATGGGTATATTTGTAGCAATAGCCAAAAATACATTTTATGGGATCAAAATATTTTTGCACCCTCAGAGATTTTCATATAGTTGTATCTCGGACAAATATTGTTCTTATGACTGGTTTTGTGGTCCAGGGTCACATTTAAGTGTGTATGAGTAATAGTAATTAAATGCCTCTAAATTAATCTTGACAGGTTGAAGACATTTTCAGACTCCAAACAATTAAACCACTCAACCCTGCCTTTATGCCACTGTAATATCTTTATTCTCTTTTGTCTCACAGACAGTTTATTAATGTGTTGCCCTATTAGCTTGTTTAAACTGCTCAGACAAAAAACAAAAAATAACTAGGATCCAGCACTAAGAGAACTAAAACTGGCATCAGAGGCCAGGAAGTGTGGTCAGTGTCTGAAAACAAAAGTAACTTGTGTAAGATTGTGGCCTGAGGGAAGAGAGAGATAGAAACAGGGAGGAAGGAAGGTAGGGAGAGAGAGAGAGAGCGAGAGAGAGAGAGAGACGAGAGAGAGAGAGAGAGAGAGAGAGAGAGAGAGAGAGAGAGAGAGAGAGAGAGAGAGAGAGAGAGAGAGAGAGAGAGAGAGAGAGAGAGAGAGAGAGAGAGAGAGAGAGAGAGAGAGAGAGACAGAGCGAGAGAGAGAGAGACAGAGAGAGAGACAGAGAGAGAGAGAGAGAGAGAGAGAGAGAGAGAGAGAGAGAGAGAGAGAGAGAGAGAGAGAGAGAGAGAGACAGAGCGAGAGAGTCAGAGCGAGAGAGAGAGACAGAGCGAGAGTGAGAGAGAGAGAGAGAGGGGGGTGGTTATGGGTAATAAATCAGAACGCAATCTCCCAGATGAAACCCATTACCCATGCTGAAAATATACAAGCATTACGCGAACAAATGTATCCACAAAACATTTTCCAAAACAGAGTAAAAATGAACTGGCTGTTAAAAGCAAATTGGGAGCATAATAAAATATATGATGGCAATAGTGAGCAATGACTCGTCTCTCTCATTCTCTCTGCCTCTGTATGAGTGTACGTGCTGAAAGACAGGCTGCATTTTCTATGAGGAAACAACTGATATTGTGAGCTCTCTAAAGCCCTACGGAGAGAGGGGGCAGACCTTACTGTTAAGATTTAAGTCCCAAGATACACGCCCAAGGCTGAGCCAGAGGTGATGAAAACTAAACACACAGGTATTGCATGCATGCACACACAGTATACACACACATTCTGACTACTGCTCCCAAACCACCTGAGGTAAAAAAAGTGGAATAAAGAAGGAACAAGGCAGATTCAAAAACACAGATCTGTCAAACAAAGCCAAAGGAAATGACCTGCCCCATCCTCCTGGGGCTTCTGGAGCTACCTCAAAGTCTTCTCGTAAAGGCTACACCCATGTGTAATTTGTTTACACAGTCATTCACTTATTTAATAATTGTATAATTATTTTACATTATTTGTTGATTATATAATAATCAAAAACAAAGAAGTTATTTTTTCATCACACACATTTTTCATATAATAACGTTTCATCTTCCTCTTTCAAGTTCTAAAAAACACCCTAAAAAGTCTATTAGTTTACTGATAATCCATCTCTCTGCCAAATCTTGCATCTTGTCAGTGTAATGACTATCAACAAATGCACGACAGAAAGCTACAGTATGGCTTCAGTAGACATGGAAAAAAGTAGAGTCAAAATGTTGGTGAATTGAAAGAAGTCTAAATTATAGAAAGAATGAATCTCTGGCATCCCTAAAAGAGACATTCACAGGCATATGACACAAACAATTATTAACTGAAAGAAAAAGTAATGCATGTCTCTGTGTGTCTGACACCAACAGTACTGATTTATGTGCTTTACTCCAGCATGATTACATGAGCAGCATTCTTGTATAAGTGCCACGCTTACGCATTTGTTCATTATTTCTTTAAAGAAACACTGTTCTATTTACTAATGCCCGAGGCTGTCCTTCTCCAACACTACTGGTATGATAATAGGTACCTATGGCTGACAGTCAAGCTTGTACACAACAATCTGATTTTCAAATCAGTCTACTGAACTAAAATTAATTTCAATTAAATACAGCATTCAAGTCAACCCGTCAATGAGGAACAGGTGAGATATGCAGAACAGCAGAAGCTTGTATGACCACAAACAGCCCACATAATCACTTCTGCCTGATTTAATGGAGGTAGTAAATTAACAACCACTATGTATGAAAGCTCACTGTGACCTTTCTTGTGTATAAATCACAGCCTCCATTGTGCTGCCAGGTCTCTCGTTCACCCAATTTGTCACAACGTAATACAACACAAAAGCCCTCCATGCTGAGGAAGCTACTGTTGTGGGGATCAAAGGTCCCTATGACTGACTCAACGCTAGCACAAGTTCTGGGTAAATGAAAGCCATAAAGGGAGATAAGAACATTATCTGCAAATAAATATAAATTCAGACCATAATCAGCTGAATGATGGCGCAACACTTTATGGTTTGGCTGACATCCGTTAGAAATCAGTCATTTCTAATCTGCTATGAAATTAAACTTGAATGACACAAATCTGGAGCAGAACATAACAATAAGTACCCTGATCTTTCAGTTGAGAGAAACTGTCTTTACAAACAGATGTAAAGATTATGAGCTTCATAAAGACAAATCTCAAACCACACAAAACATGATAAAATGAAATATGTTTACGTACAAGAAACACAAATCAACATCAATAAGACATGCTAAAACGGCAAAGAGACACAGTAAGGTGACCTGATGGATGCTCAAAACCTCCCAAAACAGTCATGCTTGAATGCTCATACACATACATCCAACATGATACTTCTTAGTGACGTCATATTTACTGGTAAGAACTGCCTTTCCTTCACAAATAATACTGGCTGAAAGCCACATTCCTGAAACCCACGAAGAACTTCTTTTCCTGGTTTATGTTTACATAGCTAAGAGCCTTGGCCTGCCCCTACCATTCACCTTTGGACCCAACACTTCCTCAAATCTCTCGAAAACTTATATATCGATTAAGAATATATATCGATTAAGCACAATGCAATAGACACAAATGCTAAAAAGCGTTTGCTTAAAGGATGCCAGGATGTTTGTATCCACTTACGTAAACACTAAACCAAACGTTTACCAAAACATATCCTTCAGATTGAAGACATTAAATAATTTCGTGAATGTAACTATAAAGAGATTTTAATTCAGGCTTCTGATTGGCCAACATGTCTTTACGTTTAGGATTATATCGCCACCTGTTGGTTTGGTCTACTCTTTATGGTGCTTCATAGTGCGTTTTGCATTTTCATGTGGACGGAGATTTTCTTAAACGAAAAATTATGCTTTTGAAAATACCCGTGTACGTGTGGCCTTACTGTAATGGTTCAATACACACGCAATGCTCCACAGTGACACCTATGGTTATGGGATAAGGTTCAGTATGACCACTTTTAAGGGGAACATTGACAAGCATCCTCCCCTCAGATACCCCGTCGGTGACAAGGTTACGCCCCTCAAATACATCCCACGTAAGTGCATCTGTCAATACTATACACCCATTCACAACCATCCAAAAAGACATCAACCATTCAAATACAAACACGTGCTTGAAAACATGGAGATTAAAGTTACCTGTGACATCTGAGGCCTGAAGTTGATCTGCTTTAGGTCGACAGATCCAGGGGACAGGTTGTGCAGTATCTGGCACAGGAGCACCCCGTCTCTGAGCGCCTGGGCTAGGTCGAAGACCACAGCTGAGGGCCAAACGACCCGGTGGTTCGGGGGCAAAACCTTACAGTCTATCAGCCAGCGTCCGCACTGCCTCCACTCCTCCATATCGACAGAGATGAATGCGAATGATGTCAAATGAACTAGAGCTCCGGGTGCCTGAGGCTCGTGCCAGTGAAGTGAACAAGTCCAAAGGGCACTAAAATGCCTTAGATGGGTTCTGTGACACTTCCGAATCTAAATCCAGCTGATCTGAGAATAACTGTCTTTTATTTCACTATAGTACAATGTATGTTTTACAAGCAGCAGAAATTGTTAAATCTGTGACTAATTGTGAAGCTATATTAAAGAAAGCATCGTATTTATAAGCGCCTAAAATAAGATTTGGATCCGTTTCCCCCTCAGAGATTTAGTTCAGTTTCCTCTTCTTCATCATGGACCGATACATTTGCAAACGAGTCCTGTCAAAAATGTGTCTATAGGAAGTACAATAGATATTTCCCTGCAGAAAATGACTGAAAACCAGCTGCTACACAAAACGTCAAACGCTTTGTCAAAGTTAAAATGGTCTAATTGAAGAATTAATCCATGTTTTGTATTTCCTTCACCCAGCCGGGATGCGTTAAAAAACGACCTCTCAAACTCTGAAATTATCCACAAAAACTTGTGTAAAAAAAAAACTTCTGAGGAGAAACGACACCGTAAAACACCGTATCTTTCCCCGCAGAAAAACGCGAAAACTGTTGTTGTCTCCGTTCCTGTCGCTCCCGCTGGAAGAACCGCCGTATACAGGCTCCGAGCCGGACATTCGTCCGTTAGGTAGCGAAGGTTTGTCGGTTGTTTTTGAGTTCCCAGTGTCGAGGTTCGAGTGTTTTGATTTCTCCGCTCTCGTGAGCCGTCAGCGAGTGAGTGCGGGCGGGCGGGCGGATGGCGTGAGCGCGCGCAGCAGCAGCAGGAGAAAGGGCGCGCGGTGGTGAGATCGCATCTGGGTTCCGGTCGCGCTCGTCCACGTGTGAGCAGAGGAGGGCCGGTCTCCTGGAAGTTGCGAACCTAAAACCTTTTATATTATCAGAGAGGATGTATATGAACTATATGTTCTCAGAACATTATACATTATTATAATGTACAACCTTTGTTTCTTTCAAAATCCTCAATGTTTTATGTGATGACAGCAAAATAGAAAATCATTTAAATGGTCTCACACATATGGTAACGTACAAAATATTCAGTAAATCCTAAAATATTCGCACTCCTCTTGTTACTTACCATCCACTTGTTTGTCTATTCGAGATATCTTCTCAAATTTATAGGGGTTAATTTCTTTTTATTAGCACGATATATTGTATTTGTAGGAATGACAAAAGCTCAAAGGAATTCATTGACCTTCTTTGACCCCCTTCTATTTAGTGAGTGCCCTGACTTTACCTTCATAATTCACTTAGATGATACATGTTAATGCTGTCTGGATTAAATCTTGCTGCTGTGGCTGTTTGCAGCACAAATATGAAAATTGGTTCAACCACATTCGAGATAAACGATGACGCTTTTACTCAGATGTGAGTAGCTGTCACAACAGTCAAGGCATTGATCCATCTTGCCCACTGTAGAAATGTGTTATTTGGTAACATGTTAAAAAACACTGCAGCAACGTCACATGTTGAATTTGAGATGTATATACTTAAAACTTTTGTCACTTATTCTGTATTAACCAAAGTCACATCTGATATTATGAAGATTATGGAATCCACTCGCAGGAACCAAATGGATATGCGGTTTATATGATTACTTTGAACTTAAGTAACTCTTCAAACACGACAATAAATATACAATTATAATTGGTATGTTTTTGGGATGAGTCAAAGAAGGGCACAATTTAAATGAAACACACCAGTCATAATCAACGGCACCAGATATAGAACACTATCGCCATCTAGTGGCCAGGGGTAGTACTTAAATATTCCTGCGTGCACAAGGTTGATTCTAAATCCTAAAATGCCTATTAAATCCATGATGTTATCTAAACAAATAGTTATAACTAACTGTTAAAGAAAACTTTGACATAAAGCGTGGAATGAGCACTTCAAAGAGAACATGCAAAGTAAAAGTATTTTGTCATTTATTTTATGAAAAAATGTACCTGGCGTACAAGACATTCCAGGTAGGCGATTACATCAAATGTTAGCTCTACCATTGTCTCCAACCCAACATCCCAACCCTCTGGCCCGTATTGCAATAAACAAGCCTAAATCTACTCGCACTGTTTTCTTGAGTTCATTGTTTCCATGACTGACATTTACAGAATGATTACTATAAACAGCTCAAAAAGGTATAAGAAAAATACAATAAATCAGCATGCATGTCAAAGATAAAAAGTAAACTTTTTTAAATATAAAAGGAACTTTCTTTTCGTAACAGGGCCTAAAAATTAAGTTGTGTATATATATATATATAATGTTATCTATATTGTCATATATAATTTCTTCTTTTTAGTCGGTCTCTAAAAGAAATTACTCATGGTAACCTGACAGGGCTTTATCAATCTTGGTATTAGCCATGTGAAATTAGATTTGCAGTTTGTATGCACCCAAAATAAGACAGACAACGAAATCATGAACACCTTGATTAAAATCTGTAAATAATTACGATTTGACTACATCTGTTAGTGTTTTAATTATTTTGAAACATAAACGTCCCTCGTGAATTTTGGCTTTGTCTCCAGGATAATTACAAAATCAAGTGATCCGGAATCTACAGCTTTGCAAAACATCTGCACCTAAACCAATTGTTTTAGATAATAAAACAAATACCAGTTCCCTTTAAAATACTTACATTTGATTTTTTAAAAAGAAGAGGACATTACAATATCTTACAAACACTTCAAAAAATAACCAACCGCATAGTTATTCTAAGAGATGAATGAATCGTAAAGCAATCCACATGAGGAATGGCTGAAAAAACAAAGAAAATGTTCAAAACCAAATTAAACTGCATACTATTTACTACTGTAGACTTACATTCATAAATCAATTTTGCATGAACTTGAGAAGAGGAAGACTCTGTGATTTAACTATCATTGTCAAAATCATTTGCAGAAAACATTAAGATGTGACAAATGTTCACTAATTACATAGCAGTAAAGACCAAGATCTAATTTACCGAACAAAGTATACACACAACAAAACTTCCAGTCTTCTCTAGGGTTATCAAATGTACTATTGTCAGTCATGGGTGAACCCATTAATAATTCTGTACATTCATGTCTGACCAATGTACTTGAAACGACTGGAAGATCTGCATGTTATGTAGTTCAATTGTATATGCAATACAACGAACAACATTTAAACAAAAAGCATTTTTATATGCCATACTGCTGTTAGCTAGGGAGTATGAGATTCTGTGTTAATAAAGGCTAACAATTATTGATTTAGCTACGTGACCAAATGAACTATAGAGAGCTTGTTATGCCTAATGAAAGCCATTGTTCCCCAGACTGCTTAAGTAAGACCCTTAAGAACTGCTATGATATTCCTGTACACGCACTTATCAGTAGGCAGCGGTACAAGAAGCAAATAATGGCACAGTGCCCAGTGATAAAATATGAAGCCACAGCATGAATGTACAAAAGAAAAAACAATAAATATAAGACAAATGGGTGCAAAAATCAAATCAGAAAGAAAAATGTAAAGAGAGCCTTTAGTTTCCTGCTCTCTCCTCTGGTGAGACGGCATGATGGTACCGCACATTAAGATGAGGGTGGGAAAGAGGATCTGAACTTTTAGCAATGCTTCATGACTTTCTCCCCTTGCAGTTTTAGTTGGGTTGATTTGGACGTTGCTTTCGAAGTACATTTGTTTTTTCTTCATTGTATTTCCCCCAAAAAAGCTGACATGACGCAGCATTTCTATTGTCTCTTTTCTTTCTCTCCTTTTTATATAAAAAGTCTTCGAGGGGAAACAACCATGACTGCATACAATGTTTTTAAAAATAAAAAAATAAAAAAGTAAATAAAAGCATTCAGTCGGAGTCGCTGCTGTCTGAGGTGGAGCCACTGGAACTGCTGCTGCCAGAGTCTGAAGAACTGCTGCTGCCGCTGAGCCGAGACGGACCCGAACCTGAGCCTCCCTTCTCTAAGATAACACAGACACACACAGACGTCATTAGATCACATCCCAAAACTATGTAATTAACTCTTAGTCTAGTTCGATCTTTGACAAAAGAATATCTCTTTCATGTATATATTACAGTAAGTGAAATTTGCTACAACGTGACTTAATGCTGGATCGGTCATCAGTATCAGTCTGTACTATGCGAGTTTAGGATAGCAGCAGAAGCTGTTAAGAGTTAATACTCACGTGGTGGTTTCCTCTGCTTCTTCTGTAAACAGGACTTGACGTATCGCTCCAGCTCGCGTAAGGTGGAAGGTTTGAGCGTCTCGAAATCTATTTCAATTTCATCTGGGTTGGAGTCTCGCAGTGAGGGCTCTCTGGACTGAATGATGTGGACCACTCGGCCCAGCTTCTCTCCAGGCAATCGGTTGATGTCGAGGCTGAGCTGCCGTTTCTCGTCGTACGTCATTGGAAGTGCCATTTCCTCGTCATCAGAATCGTAGCCCGGCCCTTTGCCACCTTTCTTTGGTTGCCTGTGTAATTTTATTCATACAGGTGTTACAGCAGAAACACTTTAGACCTTAACAAATATTTTCAGGCCATTAAAAAGCTAAATGTCTACTTTGGTAACTGGCTATATTAGTAAATCTACAAACATATAGAATAATGTCAACTTAAAACACACAGAAATTAAATATAGTCTGAGCTAAGAATATACAAAATGGAAAAAACAAACCTGCTGCCAGGGACGGTGCTGTTGGCCTTCCTGGCTGGACCCTTTTTTTGCTGGGCTGGTTTTGCTGGTTGTCCGGGCTTGCCTTTCTCCTCCGGCTTTGATTTGTTGTGCTTGTTTTCCTTTTTCTTCTTGTCCTTTTCTTTTTTCTCTTTCTTTTTCTTTGGTTTGCTAACAGGGGCCTGAGAAAGAGCGGCTAACTGTTCATGGACAGCTTTTAGCTGGGAAAAGAGCCAAGAGGGGGTGTCAGTGATCTGATCCAAATCAGTATAACAGAATTAATGAAACATAAATCATTTAGGCATCAAATTTAAAAACATAAATTATGGTAGCTATAATACGGTAACAAATTATGGACAATTCCTATGTTTTTAATTAGGTAGAACCTGATAAGTTCTTTAAAAACAGGCAAAAAAAAGTTAGTATTACATACAGATGTCATACTATATGATGTAATGTCATTGTCAATAGTTAAATGTACTGGGTGTGGCATTACTAAAAAGCAACAAGCCACATCTGTAAAAAATCAAACATCTGTAAATCTCAATGATGTGGCATTGATTAAAATGTTTTATTGCAAACATGTAACAAACAGACACAGATATTTAACCCTAATGTCATCACTGTGTAGAATACAGGAAAGGACAAAAGTGCAGAAATGACAGAAATGTTTCTGTCTTTAGCACACAGTCTTGTTGTGACAGGCATTTTATCCAATTTACACAATCTTCATAAATATGTATCACATTCAAATAAAATATCCTGTAGTCACATTGAAATATTTCAGCCATATTTGTGGATAGAAGGCAGTTAAACCCCTAAAAGTTTACTGGAACTAGCAGGTCTGTCTCATCATAAAGCAAGCCAACATGAACATAGCACAAAAAGTGTTTCAGCCACAAAAACTTCAGCACTTCCATTCTAAACACACACACACAGCTGGGTTTCCAACACCACCCAATAAAGTCAATATTTTTCTGCTGCTTTTAACCCTCTACCGCTGATCTCGCTCTCTAAAACATGCGTTCGATCACACAATACAAATAGTTTGAACAGCTAATACACAACTGTTATGTGCAGGAACAGGGAAATGAAAAGCAATATCACCTGATTATTCTTGGTGCACCCGTTTTTTATCCCCTGTCTGCTACCAGTGTGGTGCTCCATAGAGATACACTGGTAAAAAATGGCAGGGGAAATAAGAAGGAAAAAGTGATATAGAGCTCCAATATAACAAAATCAGACAACAAACTATATCATGTTAAATCCTACCAATCTTACTATATCTAAATGGAATGTAAACTACTAGGAGCTAATGCAAAGCAATACATGTAGCCGGTTGCCAAAAACAGTTGCGGTAGAGGGCTAAAATGCAGTTCTACACATACACAAAATCCACAATGAAATGTGGGAAATGGAGAGGAGTTACTTCAGGTGTAAGAGGCTATGTTAATTGTAGGTTGAAACACATCAGAAGGTCAAAGAGAAGGGATAGGTTAGGAATAATTGGTCCTTGTTTTGAAACCCACCTGTTCCGCACCCACCTGTTCCTGCAGCTCGGCGAGCCGGGTGGCCCTCTCCTCCTCGGAGTCAGAGCTGTCAGAGGTGGAGGAGTCTCCACTGCTCTCACTGCTGACAGTGCTCTTACTGACCACACCGGCTCCGCCTACACCGCCAGGCCCGACCACCTCCACCGGCTCATCTGGCATCTTGGCAAAACGCATTTCAAACACATCCTAATGGAGCACGAGAAAGCAATGTCAGTAAACAATTCAGTTATACGTTTAAAAACATCATTAGAGACATAAGTGCACGAAGGAGGACAGAATTAACTTACCTGCAGCTTTCTAGCCATAGCGACCACTTCATGATCAGGTGGGTTATATTTGTAACAATTTGAGAACATTAACCTGACATCTGCAGCAAAACACTGCGCATCCTGGTACTCTCGACTGTCCATTTTTTTCTATAACACATTGGACAAATAACATTTAGTATATAAAAACTGTACATTCGATTGAAACAAAACTCTGTGAAACAATAGAAATTAATGCATTTTAATAGTGTACAAACTAAACTTACTTTGACTGTGCTTAAATCCATAGGATGTTTGATTATCTCATGGTAGTCATGCAGCTCAAGAGCCTCTGCGTCGACAGGCTTATAAAAGGGCCAAGCGTACGCGGCATGTTTTTTTGAGAGCATCTCTTTAAGGATAACATCGCAGTACTTGAGCTGCTCTGAAAGTCTGCTTCTTTTGCCTCCGTGCACACCCAGTTCACCATCCTCAAAATCCTTTTTAGGGGGTTTGATGGGTCGGCCGGTGCTCTCTCGTCTTGATGCCATCTTACATGGTTTGCCATCTGTAAGAGGGGTGGGAGACTGGCTTCTGCTTGCAGTGATGGCAGAGGTAGTGGGGGTGGTTGTGTCTGCTTTCCTCTTTACCCCTTTCTTCTAGGAAATAAAACAATCCACAGACACAGGGACACAAACAGCCAGTGGTGAGGCACAGTCACTGTATATCCAGGACTAGAAAAGAACCTTTTAATAATTTTTCAAACTACCCCCTGATCCTGTCAGCTATTGATACATCGTTATACCTTACTACCTAACATGCATTTCAAGAGGTCCTGCGACTCACCTTGACAACAGGTTGTGACGGGGGTATGCCGGGCATCATGGCTGCAGTTGTGTTCTGTACAGCGGGCATACTGGGGGTGATGGTGGGTACAGTAGGTGTGGATACGACAGCTGTCTGTGAACTCGGTGAGGTGGCAACAGGGAAAACGGAGGTGGGTGAGTCCGAGGATACAGCTCCATCTTGCTGACCTGCATTAACAAGATTGGGAAAATGTATTATCCTAAAAATTCCAGTCTAAAATTTGTTGAGCAACTACATTTTTACACTTTGATTACTTACCTGGCCCTGCTGGTTTACGACCTTTGCCCTTCGGGGCAGGAGGAAGAAGCTCAACCTCATCCTGAGGCATCAGTGCCACTTTCTGAAGAAAAATCTTCTCTAATGCTTGTGCCATCAACACAATGTCATCGGTTGGCTAAGAAAACACACAGAATATGAAGCATACAAACAGACTCTACCCAAAAAGTTTACAGTGTCAATTAATTAGTAAAACACAGTTTCTAACTCCATTACCTTGTTATAAATATAACAGTTTGTGAACATTGTGTTGAAGTCTTGCATACACTCGCTTGCACTCCAGTAGTACGCATTCTCCAATCTTTTCTTGATGGTACCCATGTCCATCGGGCTCTTTATTATTTTGTGATAGTCCTGGACATCAATAGAAAGCAGAAAGTAATTTTTTAAAAATGGAAAAGCTCCAACATTAAATTTTTTATTTCAAACCATTAACCAAAACGTTTACACATACACTAAAATCAAAATAGCAATAGATAAAGCACGGGTTTGTCTTTTTACAAAATTGAAGAGAGTACAAAATCAAACTCTTTCAGTCACTGCCACCTACCGGAAGACCAAGCTTGACAGCATCAACAGGTTGGTAGAAAGGCCATGCAAACTGGTGCCTCCACAGTGTCTTGACAACTACATTTTGCATGTATTGCAGCTGGTTAGTCTTGCGACCAGGTTTGGTGGAGTTGGTCACCTCAGGGGGAGGAGGATTGTTAAAAGCAGGAGGCTCTGGGGTCGCTGAAGTGACTGCTGACATCTTGGTAAGAGGACAATAATCCAGGAAGGGACTTTTTAATATTCTGCACAGGCAGATTTATTTGCAGTTTTCAACACGCTCTCTTTAGTCATCTGAGAGAAACCACATCCCATTGCAGGACCTCTATAAAAATAAAAGCCACATTTAATTAGATCAAGTGCTTTTGCATGCATTTACAAACTAGAATAGTATTTTAACAGTTTTTAAAGAAACTCAAACAAACCTATGCTATTGACACATTTAACAAAACTACCAATTATTATAACGATTACATTTATTTTATGCTGTAAACATCAAATCACATAACCTTTCTATAAAGACACCGCTAAATCCCTGCAAGCATTTGCTTAAAATACCAAAAAGGTACATTACAATTTATAGTAAAACTGTGAACCACAGCACATGTACAAATTGACCCATCTTGGTGATGGAGGGAAATCCAGTAAGCCCGCTGAATTGAACAGCTGACTAGCTTTAGCTTTAGCACGCAGACAGTCACTCATGTTAAGATGGCGCGCAGTTCCAACAGGCTAACCTAGCTAGCATCCACACTGACTATCTCAACACCTCCCTGAATCCAAATTCATGCCTTAAACCAACCAATAATACAAAAGTGAAATAAATTGGACATAAATACGGAATAAAGCATAGGCTTTGCGCACCAATGAGCAATTTTGACTGTTATTTTAGCGATGCATTGTTACACTGTCGCTTTGTTGAAAACAACTAGCCAGTCGCTAACGGCTTATCACGAGATGTAAATATTAAACGTTCAGGTTATTAAAATGTTAAAACGGAATGCACATTTATATGCAAAAGGTGTTAATAAAATACCACTATTGTATATTACCCACTCATGGGCTCCAGAAATGGGGTTAGCGTGTAGCGATCTCAGTTGCTCGTCGCTTGTTTGGAGGCTGGGCAGCAGCACAGAGATGAGGTACGCGGAGTGCTTTGCGCATGCGCATTGGCGCGTACTTTCCAACGAAAGCAAAGCCATCTGTTCAATAATATTATAGTATTACTCCGTTTGTGTTGTTTCTGTTCCATTTAACTATTTCTGTCTATATTATCTTGTCTTATTTAATATAACTCAAATCAGACAAGTCGCCTGTCTGTTATGCAATGCAAAACCTACTGTCTGTGGTTGTTTCCTCTCACTTCTGTCTGCAATTTTAGCATTTTTCCAAACTCATTTTAGCCGTTTAAAAATAACAAATCACCATTACTTGCAACAAATTAATGCTAACCCACTTGATACAGGATTGTATCAAATGTTAATATAAACTTGGTTTTATCACCAGAATTTTACCATCATTAATAGCCTACATTAAATCTGGTTTAATTATCCGATGTTCATCCAGGTTTAAAAGCGCCATTTCATTTTGTTTACAAATTATTGTGTACAATTTTCTGTACTTTGAATTTGGTAAGAAAAAAACATACACTTGACTGTACTTAAATTCAGTTGGAAGAACCATTAACTACAGCTTTTGCAGCAGAAAAACTCAACTTAGGAAATATTATAATAAAAAGATATTGAGGTGACTGTAATACAAATAAAAATATTAAAGTAAACATATATTAGGCCATATAGGTTTAGACTTGATTTAAATTTTCTATACATTAATCTTGGAACTCAGAATTAAAGCCACATTTATTGACGTTATTAGAAAATCTTTTATTTACGTATTTTAATCATTTAAAGTGAAAATAATTTCGTTTAAAAATTTTATTTTCCATTTGTTTTTTAGTTTATTCTGTCATTATTTTCCTCATCTATAACTGGAATGTATGTAATGATTTATATCTGAAAGATCAGATATGTATCGCGTTATAATCGTTGATGCTGTGGCTACCACATGGCGCAGCTAGTGTAGACCAAAGGCTGGGCGCTTGAAAAATGTCCCTCTCGGGTCACCGTTGTACTTGGCGCATGCGCAGTCTTTGTCACTGCCACATTACCGCCTGAGTCTGCGGTGGAGAGGCACTTATCCACCATCGCTTTCACTACAGCCGTCAACACATTGCATGATCAAAACTGACTGTCTTGCGATTAATTGATACTTTTCTCTCTACTTAATCGCGGTTTGACCTCAGAAGTCAAAAGCAAGTCTTATTTCTCTCAGGAGCCGCAGGTGAGCGATTTCCGTCGCTGCTTTTGTTGTCTGTATGCAGAGAGATGAGTAGCATGTGTGCACAGAAAATAGATCAATATGTAATTCAAGTATTAAATAAGGGACCACTAAAGCAATTGTGGCAAAATTTTAAGATGTGTAAATCACATGGTAAATACATTGCAGTGTAGCGTTGCAGATGATCTATCGTTTCTCTGAGGCCCTGTGTCTACGTAGCCGAGCAGCTAACATGCTAACAGTCTGTATCAATGTGGAGCAGTTGTGTTTTCACATAGGGTTGCTTCTGACACCCAGACCCGAAGTGATATCTCAAATGATATCTAGTTTTTATCTTCACTGTTTGTCCGTGTGATTGGTGCGTGAATGTCTCATTACCAAAAGTCTTGTCATTCGTGATGTGAGACCGTATTTTGAAATGATCAGACCCCATCAATAAATATCGATTTATTGTTTTTGATGTCAGTGTTACAGTTGTTCATTACCTTCTTAATAATCACATGTAAAGAGAAAGTATTGGGTTGTGTGCTGTTGCACGTGGACTTTTTGTTTACATATACATGTGCTCGTAAGTTTCCATTAGTAATTAAAACGTATTGTTAAAAAGACAAGAGTGCATAAACATTTCGTTTCTATTTGGAGTAGAACAGATAAAGCTGCCTAATGGACATTTAAATATTTACAAGACAATCAAAAGCTTACATTCCATTCGAAAAACAATTAAACCTAAAATAATTCACAGAAAAGTTTTGTGTTAAGAGAGCTTTGATTTGTGATATTATGACACACAACCTAATTTCTCACACTAGGTATATTTTTCTAATAAGAAGGTGAAGTTTAACTTACTAAGGTTACTAAATCAAAGCCTAACGAGTTAATTTCCATCTTTAGCTGGGTTAACATTGAACCTGCCTTTGTAAACCTAATCTCTGCAGTTTGGTCACCATGGCAACTGAGGAGAAGAAACCAGACACGGAGGCTACAAAAACACAGCCAGCATCAGCTGCCTCTGCCAGTCAGAGTAAGGTAAAAAAAAAACACATTCTGATTATATTATTCATTTATGACTATATCTACAATATAGCAGTCTCTCACTATAGCTGTATTGTATTGTATTTTAATGAGTGTGTTTTACCCTGATGTAGTCAGCACCAGTGAAGCCAAACTACACCTTAAAGTTCACATTAGCCGGCCATACAAAAGCAGTCTCTTCAGTCAAGTTCAGTCCAAGCGGGGAGTGGCTGGCCAGCTCATGTAAGTGACATTCTCTGTACACTCAGAGCTTTCAAGGTTTTGTGTGCTGAAAGGTGGTATTACGGCACTTGTACTAGTATTATTATGGCATGTACAGCGTTGCTGCTCAGCTTGGTTGTTGTTGGTATGGATTTAAAGGGGATGGATTTAAACATTTTGGATCAAGAGTGGAATGAACTTGAGAAAGATGTGTCAAAATTTGTTCATTTTTATTCCATCCAGCTGCTGATAAGCTGATCAAAATATGGGGAGCATATGATGGAAAATTTGAGAAGACAATATCTGGACACAAACTTGTGAGTTTTTCAAATGTTCTGTGAGTTTACATCAATGCTGCTTTTACTTCGAAGGTGACTGAGGTTAACAAGTTTTGTCTTACCTGCAGGGTATATCAGATGTGGCCTGGTCCTCTGATTCCAACCTGCTCGTCTCGGCTTCTGATGACAAAACCCTGAAGATCTGGGATGTGAGCTCTGTAAGTCAGATGGCAAAACTAAGTTTAGACTGAATTTACAAAATTACCGGTATGTTGTCTAGAGGATACACTGTGAAGATCATGTAGAGAATCTGCATCTGTAACATCACAATATATAGGCAAAATAATCATTAGTTAGTGGCAGATGGATTGCCTTGAACATGATTTTTATGGTCTTAATTCTCTTGTGTTTCTTGCTTTGCTTCACCAGGGGAAATGCTTAAAGACATTGAAGGGCCACAGCAACTATGTGTTCTGCTGTAATTTTAACCCTCAGTCCAATCTCATCGTATCCGGATCTGTAAGTCCATTGGTTACAATTTACCTGAAATCTCTACAATGTTTAACAGTTAATTCAGGCACACATAAATATGATTATCTCCATGGCAGTTCGATGAGAGCGTGCGGATCTGGGATGTTAAAACGGGGAAATGCCTGAAGACCCTGCCAGCACACTCTGACCCTGTCTCTGCGGTGAGTCTCTCTGTGACCTCTGAACCTTTCTAAAGTCAATTACATAACAGTGTTCCTGTCAGAGTGAGTACATTACATTGGTGGAGTAAATGTATACTTCTTTTGTTATAGGTTCATTTCAATAGAGACGGTTCATTGATTGTTTCCAGCAGTTATGATGGACTTTGGTGAGTACAGATAGCTTTAAAATGATTGTTTCTGAAGTGGATAAATACGTCAGGAATAAACTAACACTCTTATTTGACTTTTGAACAGTCGTATCTGGGATACAGCGTCAGGCCAGTGCCTTAAAACACTCATCGGTAAGTCTAAAAGTTATATAGAAAACCATGAATATTCAGTGAAAATGATATTGAAATAAAATATCATTTTATTTCTTGTGTTTCTCAGATGATGATAACCCTCCTGTGTCATTTGTGAAGTTTTCTCCCAATGGCAAATACATCTTAGCTGCCACTCTGGACAAGTAAGTCAGACGTCTGCTGTTCTAAACCTACAAAAGCATTATTTCTCGACCTTTGAAGTAATACATGTGTTTTATTTTAGCACTTTGAAGCTTTGGGACTACAGCAAAGGAAAGGTTAGAAGTCTTTCTGTTACCTTTTGATTAATTCACAAATTACAGTTAGTCTGAAACATAAATCTAACATGATTCTCTCTTGTTTAGTGCTTGAAAACATACACCGGTCATAAAAACGAGAAGTACTGCATATTTGCTAATTTCTCTGTCACTGGTGGAAAGGTATGCAGGCCTTAGCAATACTTTTTGTATGAACTAAATGTAATTGTGATGCTAAGTATTATTCTTTTCTTTTGCAGTGGATTGTCTCTGGCTCAGAAGACAACATGGTTTACATCTGGAACCTTCAGACCAAGGAGATTGTACAGAAACTACAGGGGCACACAGGTAAAGGCTTAAAAAAATACTAATAAACCTAAAACTACCTCTTTGTGTTAAAGCTTTTAAAAGGTCTTGACCCATACCATAATCTCATCTCTTTGCATTTAGACGTGGTGATCTCGACCGCCTGTCACCCCACAGAGAACATCATCGCATCAGCAGCACTAGAAAACGACAAAACCATCAAACTTTGGAAGAGCGATTGCTAAGCATCAAGCTTATTTTACTTATTTTTGTTATTTTGTTTTTTTAATTTTGTACTGTTTATTTTGTGGGGGGAAGAGACTTTTGTTTTTCATTTCAAAGGTCATGCTAGGCCAATCACACTTGACATCAAGGCTTGGCTAGAGGACTGATATGAAGCTCCCCAGCCAGAGATAACCTCTAACACAGCATCCCTCCTCAGCTCGTGCACTAAACCTCTCTCTCTCTCTCTCTCTGTCTCTCTCTCTCTCTCTCTTATTCATCAGTTTAAACCAGCAGCTACACCTTTCACTTCTGTCTCTAAATTTTGGCAGCTTTGTTTAAACTCAACAATGACTAAGAGCTTTTCTGTCTGTTTATTGTTTTGTTGAATGCTATGATTCTCTGTCTATTGGTCGTTTATACACCTCCCAAAGCCAGCAGAAAGCCTTGGGCACATTTTAAGTGTCCATTTTAACAAAAAATGTTATAAGCATAATATTTTTCTGCCTGTACTTGTGGCATTGTCAAACAAAAGTCCTTTTATATGATTGGTTAACGGCTCCTGACTCTATTGGATGCCACATATACTGGCAGAGTTTTCAAAAGTGAGAAATCTCTTACCAATGACAAATGAAACTTCCACCCATGAAATGCTTTTGTCTGGCCGAGGGATGTGTTTGGAACTCTATTCATATATCTGTACAGCACAAAACATACAGTTGTTAAAGCAGCAATTAATGCGATTCATTGTGTTATAGTTGCAAAGCTAGGTGTTAAACGTTATGGTTTTATGTGGCTCTGTGCCCTCTAGGCAATTCTTGTGTTATAGAAGCCTATTGCAGTTAAGACTGTGAGATCTGCCAAAAGAAGATTTAGACGACCTTCAGTTTATTCCTAAAGCTCTGTTTCAATAAATATAACTCACTTTACCCAAGATCCTCTGCTCATATTAGTTTGTTGTAAGTGGTGCTTATGATACAGGAAACTGTACAACACATTTGGGATTGAGAAGCAGTTTGATCAAAGCTAAAAATAACCGAGTATTATTAGTAGGAAGAAACCTTTACACAAAATACGATAACTAAACAACTTTTACCTTCATACTTCTATAGAAATTATCTCATAAATTTGGTACAAGACCTCCTCTCCAACTTTTAAGTTATTTGGTCTCAGTTACGCAACACATGCAGTCTTTGTCAGTTAATGGGATGTGTGTTGCTTTAAACTAAATATGCCAGAACACATTTTGTGACCAAATGCAGAGTTTGTATGCGCTAGAGCCTTGAGATGTTTTCTGTATCTTTGTACATACCTGCAGCTTCACTGTTCTTGGATATGTTTACTTCTGTTTCGTGGTGGTCTTAATTGTCTCTCAAGTAGCTGATAGTACAGTAAGAGTGTTTTATTTACCTGCTTGAAGTGGATGACGGTTTGACATGGACCCATCCTCTGTACTGGACTCTGTTTCTGGCTGGATTTTCAGTGCACTGCAGTGATAAGGGCTGCATGAGGAATTGTATCTGTATTGCATTTAGTCACTTTGGACTTGACCTGTGACTCAATAAAGATTTTTTTACCTGTATTAGTCCAATGTTATTATTAAAATCACAGCAAGAAAAAACATATAAACCTGATAAAATGCAAATTTTGTTTTAAAATATTGCTGCATAAACGAGTATATTCAGTGAAAATTCATTATTAATTGTATCCATAACAGCATTTGCACAAACTGGTGTTCATCTGTTTAGATAGGAATAAATGTGACGAACGAGTAAAAATTTACAAGGGAAATCATAGGTCCCATAAACGTCTTTGATCTGCATAACAGGTTTTTATGTAAATATTTCATCATGATAAGTTCATGACAGCCATGTCTTTGTTAAATACTCAATACAGTGACAGTTTTAGTTGTACATAGAGATCATTTGTTTAAATTAAGATTTGCATGCGTTTATACATTTTATGAGCATGTAAAACTTTTGTAGATGGTTTTCAAAAATAAATATTAAAATATATCATATTAAAATTTTGTTGAACAAAGAAAAACTCACGGTAATTACTTTCTGTTTTTAACTTTTTATTTGCATGAAAGACAAAACATCAAAGAACAACCCACGAAGAACAAATGACTTTTTCCATTTCATTAAAAATAGACAAAATATGATGAGAGAACAATCGCATCTCTTTGAGATGGCAAAAGAAAGAAATAAGGCAAGAACAGGTGAAAGTGAAGGTGTCAAAGCTACACGCTCCACTTTAAAACGCTCCGATTTCTATTTTCCCAAATCAACATTTACACAATGTATACAACAGCCCACAGAAAGAGAAGGAATGGGAATTTAAGCAAGGGATAAAATTACATTTGTACAAAAATAGATTTTTCCTACAATTTTCTCAATGTTTTCTTTTTAAACGTTCTGTTTCTGTGACGACTAAAGATGTGATTGTGTTCACTACATTTTACAAGAAAAATTGGTTAAGCGACAAGTTCTTTATCTTACCCACCTAAGAGGTTTTTGTTTTAAAAGTATTTTTACGTCCTGCAAAGTTGATTGAACTGGTGAACTGCTGGTATACTTTAAAACGTTTGAAAAAAGTTTGTTTTTGTAATTTAATGCTGAATACAAAAGTTTCAGCAAGTAAAACAAGCACATTGTCTAGTATCTGAGAATCAAACAGTGCAATCAGGTTTGTTTTTAGTCAATTTAAGCCAAACACTTGGCTTCCTCCTTGCTAACATTGTCTGGAAACATTTAAAAGAATGGATTCATATACTTTCATATTTAGAAATATACACACATTTACATATAGACAAAATATAGCTTTATGTTATAAAGCATTTGTGTATGTATTAATTCTATCTAAGTTATCATTTCTGCATTAGATCAGAAATATGTCCATTTAAGTTTCTTCATTATACTTAAACTTACAAACCTGCATATGGCTTCAAGATACCTGTGATCCATTAAAAGCCAGAAAAAGCCAATTCAATTAATTTGCCATATGAAATAAAGGAGGGTAATGAGGTAAAAGATCATTTTTAGAACATACTTGAATAGCACAGAGACACATCCTAATAAAAAGTCTTGTTTTAACTCTGCCTAAACCATCTTAAATCACGCGTTTGTGAGACTGCACTCAAACAAAAACAAACACGGATAATATCACGTAAAAGTGCCTTTTCCTCCGATTAAATACTTGTACAAAATTCAAGTAAAGTTGCAGTGCTGTCTTTCCACCACTAGGGGGAAGTATCAGCTCTCCCATTGCCTCACACTTCCATACTTGAGACTCCTCTCCGTCCTTATACTTAGATACTTGTCTAATATTCTCTACAAACTGCTGTCTGGTATTATGACTGAACATCCAGATCTGGTCCTGACAAGATTTATAGACATTCTGTAATCTTTCAGAACCAGGTCTGGCCGTCCACTTTGTAAGCGATCACTACGGACAGTCTTTGGGAAAAAATGCTCGATGCATAGATTAGCAGCAGCAGCAGGTAATGAAAAGAAAGAAAACACTGAAGATGGCGATTTACAGACCCCCAAAACGATATTTCACAAAAACTCAATTTATAATGAAAACAAAACGTTTGTTTAGAGACGTAACGAACGCTTGCTGGTCTTCTTGCACAAAGAAAGCCAAAAGTAAATCTCCAATCTCGAACAAAGATTAAGTGCTTAGAAACGAAGAACATTGTAATAACGCACAAAAGCTTGACTGCATGAGACGCAGAAGTGGACGAGGGACACGAAGGATTTGATATACCATAGTAAAAGTGAGTAAAAGAGGTAACTTCACGTCTGAAAATCTTTGAAAAATACAGGATACCAATACTGAGTTGGTTGTAATAAACTGTACAAGCGTTGAGCTAGTTTTACAAAACAACTTGAGGTGAACTGGTATAGAGACGACACACAGTGGGATGTGTAGGCGACTTATAGGTGTTTTTCTTCTTAGTTTTCAGCATCTCTTTCAGCATCCTTCAGACACTAGGATGCTCAGAATGTCCCTGCAACAGGCAGATTTGATTTTTATACGCGTATGTTTACAGTGTATAATGAAAGTGTGATGATCATAATCCTGTTTGTTCATCTGTATCTGTAGATCATGTGACAGGACTCTTCAGATTTGGGACTTCAGACACGTGGGAATCAACTACCATCAGTACTGGAACCTGAGTGGTTATTGCGTATCCTGCTGAGTGAAGTGGACTGAGTGGAAAGAATCCGGTCCGTGATCCGTTCTGGGACTTCCAAACAGCCTGTTACTTTTCATCCAGAGTGACATTACTGCAATTATAAAGTGGGAATCGGGAACAGTCTGCAATTGTAGCAGGATTACAATCTCAATATTGTCTGAGAATCTGTGTAGGTCCCACACTGGATGAAAAACACAAAGTTTGAGCCTGATTCTTTACCCATTAAGCTACCAGTTTCACCATGTTATCATCTCCGTCTTTGCGTCCAGACATGCCAAACATTTCTGCAGACGTTGGCCTTAGCCAACTCTAAATACTGAATACAAGACTGTTAAAGTCTCTGCAGCGAATACAGTCCCAATACATCCCGACATTCACAATCCTGCGATTGCCCTGCGGACAATTACTGCCCAATGAAGCGCTGCGCCTCAATCTAATCTATTGTGTTTGTCCATCATCTTTTTTACATTTAGTTTGATAAACCCGTGTCCACTGTTGTCCGTGGGCTTCACGTCCACCGTCATCTTTTTTGTGTTATATATATTTATATCTTTGTACAAGGTATAAAACAGACCCATTGATGCCAAGATTGTATTTGAAACTTTGAGAGTCAATCCTGTAGTCTCTTCCCTCACTGGCATATGGTGTCACATCATCAGTTTTTAGGGGTGGTGGGGGGGTGGGCAGACCCTCATTACCCCCAATGACATTATTTTATTATGTCATTTGGTGGGGCGCCTCTAGCATCTCCATGAGGAAAGTGTCGATGGGCGTGTCCCCTATTAGTTTAAAGAAGAACAAGTGCTCTAGACACTTCAGTCCGATGGAGCGCAGGGCCGGGAGTCGCAGTAAGAGTTTAGCAAACCTGTGAACACACATAAAAACACTTATTAGTATGCACAAACCCAAGAGACAGAAAACTATAATGATACTAGATGCTTTTTATCTGTACTGAATGTGACTGACAGCTCATAAAATAGCTTTAAAGTCACGTCTGAAACTTCTGGAAAAACCTCTTTACAAAATGGTCTTAATAAAATAAAATAGGACTGTGACGTCATCCTGCATCTAAGGACAGGAAGTAGAAAAGCAGTTGTGTACCTTCCAGGTTGTTCAGGGTATTTGTGTTTGCAGTATGCTTCCAGCGAGGCGTACACCTTCTCTCTCAGTGCCTCCACCTCACCAGGGTTTGAAAGGCCTTTAGAGTCTGAAATGAATCCACAATAAAGTTAAGTTCTGGAGTAGGAACTGTACCATCCTCCCATCACAAAGCTTCAAGAGACGGCCTGTTCTTGTCCAGCCTCTGTGCAGGGTGAAAATATTCATATGTATTATTTATTTTAATTTCTTAAGCAGCCAGAGAAGCATGGAAGACTTGTTTTCGTTTTTCTCTGCAACTCATCTGCTGTGAACTCAACCTGATTCTCTTCTAAGAATCTCTAATTGAGAATAAAAGCAGTTGTTTTTTTCTTCTGTATAAAGTAGAGGAAACAGAGAAGAGGTCTGTCCATGAGCTGTAACTGGCTCATGTGGTAAGACTCATTCATAAATGGGGTCTATTGGGTGACAGTGATGGAGGGATAGATATGTTGGTGAATGAGGAGAAAAAGTACCTGGGTTGAAGAGGACGATGGCTCGAAGGCATCCCAGCTCTGTTTTATCCATCTGCATGTCTCTCATCTTTGACACCAGCTCTGTCAGGACTCTGAACACAAGAAAAAACACACTAATAAAGACCTTATTCCTTTACAAGATCACAGTCACGCTGTTTAAAAACAATACAATGTTCCTGTGACAGGCAGCGACTCCCACATATCAAGATCCCCCTAATAAATATCCAGACTGACATCACTTCCTGTTTCTCTTCTGATGGTCTCGGCCTGTGCTTGACCGGCTCAGTGGTGCGAGATGGCCATATTTTCACTCCTAACACGGTCTAATTCAATTGTCCAGCTGAATAATTTGAGGGGGCGGACAACAGCCCAGAGTTCAAGTCCACCAGCCACTTCATTTGTGCCACGGCTGTCGCTCGCGGGTGTTCTGATATAGAAACATCATTAGCGCATCTGAATGCGAGCTGTGTTAATGACGAGATGTGATCTGTTCTCGACCGGCTGTGTTTTAATCGCTTAAGTCGCCTCTGGGTGGTGAGGACAGTGACAATTTTCATCTCCCACCCCTCAAGTCAGGTCACGTTTAATGCTTTCATTACTGTTTTATTTTTCAGTCTGTACTTCTTTATACTCTCTTTTTTTTTTAATATTCCCAGTTTTAGATTTTTTACTTTTATTTAATAATTTATTTTAGATTTGCAGGTGATGTCACAGACTATAACCAGAAGAAACACAGGCAGTTTTTATTCTATGATCATGACATTGGTTGTTCTCGTGCAGGTACAGTGTAAAGCTCTTGGCGGCACTGGGCATCTCTACCATATTTTTGGATTTCTTCATAAATGGCACACAAATGGATTTCCTTTAACATTTTCTGTCTGAGCGCTCAACCATTTCCGCGTGACCTCTGTTGCCAGCAGGGCTGCATTTTTAATGAATATCGATGTAAATCGATAGAAAAACTCGGTCCTCCTGCCCTTCTGTTCTGCTTCTAGAAATGTCAAGGTTCCTCTTCTGCCCTTGTCATGATAATTTAGAGTTTGATCATCTCTGCGTGTCCATGTTTGAATACGAGCCGTGGTGTCACAGCTTTAAAACTTTTCCTACAAAAATGTCAAACAAAATCTGGTTTGCTCAGGTATAAAATATACCTAAAAATACAATACACGGCAACACAAAAAGCGGTAAAATATAATCCCTCAACAGCTAATTATGGTTTGCCAACTAAACTTTTTTAAAGGAATGCAAATAACATTCTCTCTTAATAACAAATACAATATGAAGTTCAACTAAATGAATCATTATCCCTCCTGCATTAAAATGCATGAAGGCAAAATGAAAACTTTATGCAGATTAAAAAGCACATTACATAATTTTCTAAAGCAATAATTATCGTTTAAATAGTTTTGTAATGTAGCCATCCTGACAAAATATAAAAAACACATTAATATGAAACTATACGCAAGTTATTATAGACCCATCAGTCAGTTTTATTCAAAAGTTACGTCATTGAGTGTCATTCATCAACAAACACTAAAGCTTTGGGGTAAGAATTCAATAGAAGTTAGAAGCATCCATGTCCCAAAATCTTCCAGCTTTGTTGTAGCATGTAACTCATTGAATATGACATTTACTAAATCATCATTCTAACCTGTCAAATATGGCCCCGACGCCTGCGCTGTGAGCGCTGTTCCTGTGAACGTGTAATCCAGTGGCCAGCAGTATCCCGTCCTTCACTGCTATAGAGCGATGTGAAAATGATGCAATGAGGAGCTCATTCCATCCTGAGAGAGAAATATAAAACAATGATTCAACATTAGATACAATAAGAAACAACTAAAGTAACAGGGCTCCTTTAACCAGTCTGCCTAGCAACTACACCCCCAACCCATTTCCCTGGAGTGCAGCTTGGGAAAAGCCGAGATGCTTTTATCTATGAGACAGCAGAACTAAACAGGGTTATTTATAGAAAACCTGAGAGCTCTGAGACACCAAGAAATAGAGAGAAGACCTCGTATCTCGCACGCTCTTCAGCCTGTTCTCAGAAGACCAGCGTTACTTGCTAACACAACACGCAATAAAAAAATGAATCATAATGTGGCGTGTTTGTTGAACGGTGGTCCAGAACATCTAGAGAAACACTTGTATTGCTTTTTACAAAACAAAATCATTTCACAAAATCGTCAAAATCATTCATGTTTTAACATGATGTTCATGATGACGGCCAGGTTTAAAGAATACAGAATAAAAGCAATGCAGTCCAGTAAAATATGTTTTATTAAGGGATTTTGACAGGATGAACATTTTGGATGATTTTCTCCAGATATTTATGCATACGTGTTTTATCCGACATTTATGTCAGTGATTTTTCAGCACATAGTAAGTTATCTACCTAGGCGGCATTTTTAGACATCAAAGGTGCGTTTGGAAATATAATGATGTAAAGTATTCAAATGCTAGCCAGCTCACTACTGTGTGTTTTGGATTAACTGTAAGCTTTTAAAAACATTTTGATTTCATAGGGACTCACCTGCTCGCAGGAGGATGACCTGATCATCTAAAGGGAGCTCAGAGAAATGAGGGATTCTTTTAGCCCATTCCACCAGAGTAAAGAGCTGTTTGTCTGCGGCCTGACAGATGTTTGTGACGGGGTCGTTGGGCTGGTGGAATAAATGAAAACACAAGACATGAGTCAGTTTAAACAATACTACACATAGATAACATCAATGCATTTGTGGCAGCTTTACACTGCCAATCACATGTCTGATGGACTTTCACATAAATACCAGCTGCTTGTGTATGTGTGAATGCTGATAATGGATAACGGTCACGGGTCTGTATACAGTAACGTTTTAGACAGTGTTAAAAAAAGTAAAACCCGTATACTCCTTCTGCGGGCCCACATACACAACAGCCAGTGACAAATGCGCTCGGAGCGAGAGCGAACAGGAAGACAAAACAAACAGTGCTTTTGCTCCAGCCTGTGCAGGAAATACCTGCAGAGAGCCAATGCTTAAAAACGACCCTTTCCAAGCAAGCGTTTCCTTCAGGAAGCTCCCCAGAAAAGAATTTCACTTTGACATGTTTGCCCATTCCCACACATTATAAAATCTCACAAACATGGACCAGAAGTCTTAGCGCACAGGAGACTCCGCACGGTGACTTTCCTTAAATGCCTCCTGCAGATCTGAGTCTATTAGCACGTCTCAATGCGGAACGCCATCAAAGAGAGAGAGAGAGAGAGAGAGAGAGGAGAGAGAGAGAGAGAGAGAGAGAGAGAGAGAGAGAGAGAGGGAGAGAGAGAGAGAGAGAGAGAGAGAGAGAGAGAGAGAGAGAGAGAGAGAGAGAGAGAGAGAGAGAGAGAGAGAGAGAGAGAGAGAGAGGAGAGAGAGAGAGAGAGAGAGAGAGAGAGAGAGAGAGAGAGAGAGAGAGAGAGGAGAGAGAGAGAGAGAGAGAGAGAGAGAGAGAGAGAGAGAGAGAGAGAGAGAGAGAGAGAGAGAGAGAGAGAGAGAGAGAGAGAGAGAGAGAGAGAGAGAGAGAGAGAGAGAGAGACAAATGAGAGATATGAAAAATGACCTAAATGATTCTGGCCTCATGTTGCGTGAAGAGAAGGGAAGGATAGATACAAGGCTTTGTTTCAGGAGATGAAAGAGTGAGCCAATGCGAGAAAGAGAGGCAATGAGCACAGAGAAGCGGAAAGCAGCAGGAGACGGGTTCTGAAAGAACCAGAACAAATACAAATTGAGTGCCGTTTTTCAGCTGAAGTGTGAGTGAGCGTTAGAAAACATCAACAGGACACTGCGGTGGGTGAAAGGACAAACAGCGCTTAGAAAAATAAACACACTGAGGAAAAATCATATTTGTGTTCATTACTATTGTCTGTGTGTGGCGGAGGGGAGATGCATTCCTGGACACAGTTTTGGCAGCTTTACATGAGCTTTATTAATAGGTTTGACACAATAACACAACAATTATGAGCCAGGAGCGTTTGAAAGGGTCAGTATATTATCGCCCGCCACATAATTTTCAGTGTTTTTTATTTGTTAATACAAAACCCGTTTTTGCTGCGAATGCAGTTTCACATGAAGAAAACACTACTTTCCTCTCGGTATGTATTTAAGAGCCCGTACCATCAAAGGATTGGAGGGTATCAAACAGTTAGCCAGACTGAAAAAGCTGATGAGAATTTAAACTCAGTTTATGAATATTTCTGTTCTGATCAGGCACACGTCGATGATTCTTCAGTGCAACGGTTTCTGTCATGTTCCTTAACAAATATGTAAACAAACAGATAATTAATTCACAAAACAGCAATATGAAGAAATATGAAGACGCCTCCACAGACGCCCTTCAGAACTCCCACATGAATGATGTAACGCTACCTCACCTCGACTGACACTTGACCTCATTTCCATTACAAAATACAAAAAACAGACAGATGGGCAGCGAAACACTGGTGCTAATTCACTTAAACCATTTATTTTCACAGGCAGTTAAAAGACTTTTATTTAGGGTAAAATGCGTTACAATCACGCACAATACACAGTTTAATTCCTTTAGTAAATCTGATGCTAAAACAACTGCAAATAACAGATTTCACTCTTTACATGAATATGATCAAAAGACTCATTATTTAATGATTCACTGCCCATATTATTACTTAACTACTGAGAAACAACCAGTAACCCTGGCAACTAAAAAGCAACCAATCACTCTTGTTATCTAGACTAATATGAATCTTATTAGTGTAAGAGAAACTAAAACTTCATACTGAACACATATGATTGTGAGATTCAGTGGTGTGGTTCGAGCACTAGCCCCGGGCCACAGGTGATGATGTCTTCTACAGATTCATGAAGACATTTTGATAAGGTTCTCTTCATGACCAAGAGCAGTTCTTGTTTCTGTTGAATGGAAAGCAGTCAGTCTACATTATTCACTACAGATCCTTACAGAAACGCCACTCTTGCATATTGCGCTATAAAATTTTTATCACTCGAGGAGGAGAGATGAGAGATGTTTCAATTTTTCATAGTCTGCTTAAACTATATTATTGTTGCGTGAGAAAGGAGGCGAAGAAAGCTGTCTGCAGCGGTGCGAGATGTAATAAGCAAGATGTCTGCAAGAAATATCCATGATTCATGAACACTTGTGTGTGTCAGGTGTTACCAGGGATGTGCAAAACTATCTGATCTGATCGGCTAACTGGTCTTGAGGAATCCTGTTAAATTAAACTGGATTCTAGGTCATGTAATAATTTATTATCATTATTATTTTTGACAACACAATATGTCAACTATGTTCTGTGAAATAAATGTGTAAAATAATGACTTTTTAAACCCTAAAACTACCTAAACACATTGCTTTAAACCAAATAAAATATTGCTCTTTTTAGAACTATCATTTGACCCCTTTAAAAACTATAAATGTGTATATGTGTATAAAACATCTCTGTTGTTGTACAGCTAGTCTAACAGTCGCCCGATGTGAGCCCTAATTGAAACATTAGACAACATAAAACAACACAGAATGAAGGCTTTTCATTTATCTGACGCCCATGATGTCATGTGAATCAAACGAATGAGAAAATGATAAGCGTGAATAACTGTATTTGGCCGGCACATAATAACAAATACTCAGACAGATCGAAGTCAACAGAGAGAAGAGTGCCAAAAAATGAAGAAAAATGAAGAACGAGAACTAGAGAGAAATGACAAACGAGCCAGCAGCGTGACCGTACCCTCCCGACCCTTCATTTTCTAACCGAAGGCATGTTACTAACGCCTGTTTAACTTCTGTTCTAGGTCACCATAGAGACCATGAGATAAACAAACTTTATTCAGCTTGGCCGTACCACAGCCATTAAGAAGCAGTGGCGGTCCATTCGTGTACTGCACACCCGGGCCGAGTTCCTCAGATTCATTAGTGCACGGGGCAGCGGCTTCCAAAAGAGCAGGACAGGAGGGGACGTCCCGGGACAGGGAGGGGAGGAGAGAGGATCTGACAGAGATCCAGAGAGGGGTGGGATGATGCTTCTCACAGCCGGCCAACAGAACAACGCAGAGAGAACACAAACCAATAAAATATCTCTGCTGTCTGACTCGAGACTACATCATTATTTTCTTTCATATCGTTTATTAGCTGTCAGAGCGTAACATTGAGACCCGGCGTGCGAGACATGATGTCATTGTCCTTGCCTGCGAGTTACAGGAAAGGTTAAACCTAACAGCACTTAATAATGATGAGATCTGAATGAGCTTGATTTTTAATCATTTTGTATTTAATAAGGAGACCGGCTTCATACAAAAGAGCGCAGGACAAACCATCAGATGCATTCACCACAGATATAACATCATCTTTTATTTGTAAGTCAATTTAGATAAAAGCCTCTTCTAAATGAAAATATGTAAATGTATATCACAGTTATGGTTTAAACTACTGATTAATAAAACTTTCTGAAACTCAAAGTATAACATGAATTTAATAATAAGTAAATGCTATAATCTCCCTTTACTAAACTACTGGCTGTAATTACTACAACTGAACTGAAACTAAATTGCTTATTTGATAAATACATATAAATAAAAACTGCACCTATAAATATATAAATAATATAATATTTAATAAAGTGTAAAATAACATATTTAAAAAAGTATATATAATGTGTTACAACTGTTAATATTTTACTTGAATTACTATTTCAATTATTAATATTACAATAAAACAAAATGAAAAACATGATAACCTTGGTTCACCCCATCTCTCGAGCCCCCTGCTGGATATAAAGGATGACACAGACGAGATAGTGAATCAGAGACTGACTGAGTGCTTTCCAGTGTAAGACCTGGCAGCTACTCCCTCCAGACGGGCCTTATGTTCTCTCCCATCTCACTACCCTTCCCCAAATGTCGCTCCTCTGTTCCCACACATCTTCATCTTCCTGAAATAACTCCCCATTTACTCACATAACAGCTCCCTTCACTTCCAGAACATTTTCACTTCGCTACACAAAAGTCCCAAAAGACGCACTCAAACTCCCAGCCATCCCCCCCTCTCTCTCTCTCTCTCTCTCTCTCTCTCTGGCTGTCTCTCTCTCTGTGTCTGTGTCTGTGTCTGTGTCTGTCTCTCTCTCTCTCTCTCTCTCTCTCTCTCTCTCTCTCTCTCTCTCTGTGTCTGTCTCTCTCTCTCTGTGTCTGTCTCTCTCTCTCTCTCTCTCTCTCTCTCTCTCTCTCTCTCTCTCTCTCTCTCTCTCTCTCTCTCTCCCAATTTCATTTCTGCACTACAAATTCTACAAGTATTTTTTTAGAGAAAGTTCTCCTCAGAGGACTCCCGGGGACTGTCGAAGTATTTCATTATTCATTATTCAAACAAGTGCTGGGAAGTATGGCTTCAATGATCACTTCAGAGCTGTTGCCCTTTTTTGATTTGAGGACGACATCAACTTGCTCTGCTCTTCTTATTTAGTTACAAAAAAACAGACAGAAGCATTTGGTATATCAACAGCATAAGAATGAAACATTTATGTGGTTCTTAAAGGGAGTCACAAAGAGGAAGTGATGTCACTTACTGAATTTGAAGGCATGGCTAAGTTGGTTTCGATGTAAGTCTCTGTTTTGGGCTCCACGGCGAGCTCCGCGTCCAGGATCTTCTCCACGGGCATGTCCTCGTTCACACCGCTGGTGGACTCCACCTCGTTCTCATTGCGGTCCTTGGCTCGCTGGCGCTCCTCCTGGACGGCTGTATGTAACAATACTAGTCACGGTCACTACAACTGTTAGCAAATCAAATACAAACCCTAAACTACACAACTGTGTTTTAAGATTCAGGTAATCAAGAGTATTAGTCACCCATTCTGCTGTGGTAATGTGATAAAACTGTTAGAAAAATATTAAGTCATGTCACATATTTCATAGTTGAATTCTAAACTAATCGTGACAAACTATATATTGATGACAATTTTTTTTTCTTAATATTAATGTTATTTATAAAAATACCTAAAATACAAACGACTTAAAAAGGTTAAAAAATCTATATACGGTATATCATATAGTACATTTTCATGTGTATGCTCAATACGTGTAGTGACAGTTATCAGGATAAAGTGTTTCTGCACTAATGATTTTCTGAAGGCACGCTGAAGCATGTCATTTATTATAGTTTGGCTTGAATTTATTTTCATTAAAAGTGATGTTACACCTGACTGCATCTTCAACTTTACTGCATGACAAAATGAGACGTTTTGTAACATGTTTCTTGTCTCTGAGGTTTCAAACAGGCCTTAACAGATCAGACATTTGATCAACTCAACAGGAAGTGGTTGGAGTGCTGAACAGGCACTAATTCTCACTGTGGCCAAGGCAGTATTAACCACACTCCAAGCCCCTGCGGTTACAAACGTGTGTAGAGAAGAGAACAGTTCATCCAAAATACCCCAAACCCAGTCTCGATCCACACTCACGTTTTCCTTTACCAAACCTCTCGCTATTTCTCAACGGTAAATAACAGCGGTGGGGGCGCTGCTTTACGGAAAGTGCTGTCTGGAGGTCAGCCCAAGGGTAAAATACTTCTCCAGGAGTCAGAGAGAGGTGAGAGAGGCTGAAATCACGTTAGGTTTATTTTTCCCCAGAGAGGGGACGAGCATAAATTCATTTAATCCTGTTTTTCTGCAGATTCGCTTGGCTCTTTTTGGGGCGAGAGCGGCCCCACTCTCCGTGCCTCGGGGTACAGCGGGGGCTTATGGGATACAGAAGCAGGCGAACACAAGCGATGATCGCATCCTTAAAAGAAGCGATGCAGACCGTGGTGTTCTAAATAAAAAAGACGAGAGGTCACGGCGAGGTCATGGACAATAGGTGACGTCATATATATGGATCATGCAGTTCTCAGTTCGCGTGGGAGCAGAGCGAGAGATATCTGGGGATTGTACGTTAGACAGGCAATCTATAACCATAATATATAATTCATATGTCTGAGCTTGTCTGATTACAGACAGATTTGATTGGTTGCAGAGACACAAAGTGTTGTTGCAAACATAATTATAAATTTTTAAGCATGGGAAAATATTATAAATTAATTATTGCATGGAGGCGGTGCTTCGAATATCAAATATGAAATATGTGTGGAATTAAAAAACGTAAGGGGTATCAGAGCTTCCAACATGAGACGGGTTGACTGGTTCAAACTGATGCCTTCAAAGCAAAACCAGACACGAAACCAACACAAATACACCGATACATTATTATTCATATTCCCAAATCATAGTCTCTCAGATCAATATTTCAATATGCTACACTGTCCAATTGCATTTCTTTCTCTAGGCAAAAAGTGTTAATGTCCAGCTAGCTCGCCCACCTCCACCTCTCTCTCTCTCATATCTCTCTCTCTCTCTCTCTCTCTCTCTCTCTCTCATATCTCTCTCTCTCATCTCTCTCTCTCTCATCTCTCTCTCTCATCTCTCTCTCTCTCATATCTCTCTCTCTCTCATATCTCTCTCTCTCTCTCTCTCTCTCTCTCTCTCTCTCTCTCTCTCTCTCTCTCTCTCTCTCTCTCTCTCTCTCTCTCTCTCTCTCTCTCTCTCTCTCTCTCTCTCTCTCTCTCTCTCTCTCTCTCTCTCAGGTGCTGATTTCCAACAGACAGTCTTCTTCTATATTTAGCGACAAAAGCCTATTCAAGAAAACAATTCTTAGCTCTCTGTACACCACACTACCTGGAATCTCAAGTGCAGTCCAGCGTTTAGAATAAAATGTGCAGATTGAACTCACTGACTGATGTCTCACCATGAGCAGATCACCACTGAGCTCTAATTAAGATCTGTGATTATCTGATGGTTTATTGTTGTAATGTGAACATCTCCTGAAGAGTCACACAGAGGTGAGATTGTATTAACCAGCGAGGGGTCATGGAGTGCAGAAAACATCTCACACTTTGGTGGACGGCTCGGGTCAGCCTTTAACTAAACTTCATTTACATTCTAGCCCCAATGTACTTGACTTAATTTAGCAAGTGAATGCTTTGAACATCTGTTAGTAAACAGTTTTATTGGGGACTCTTGTATAGTTGTTCTTTCTGTAAAAGAAAATAAGCATGTGCTGTGTTGCATAAATCTGTGCCACAAAATTAACATTTCATTTAAATGAGAGATTGAGACACATTTTTCATATTCAGATCTGCATAAATAAACAGATATCCATTTTGTGCTGTGTTTAAAAATAGCTCCATATATATGAATAAGGCTGATAATGTCATGAAGGTGCTCCCGCATTTAAAGTAAGTGATGTTGGAAAACTGTGTTCTAAAGTTTCAGAGGAAGAAGGAAAAGAATCCTCTGTCCTCAACTTTATGTGCTGTACCTTCTCTCTTCATTCCCATTGCCAGACACTTCTGATAGCGGCAGTATTGACAGCGGTTGCGCTGGCGTTTGTCGATCATACAGTCCTTGTTGTCTCGGCAGGTGTAGGTCAGGTCCTTCCGCACGGTCCTTTTGAAGAAACCTTTGCATCCTTCACAGCTGTACACACCGTAGTGTTTACCTGTAGATAGTATGTGCCGAAAGCATTAAAACACAAACCAAGAAGTGCAGCCTGAGGAAAAAATCATTTCCATGCAAATGTCTTACCATAAAAAAAATAAAGTTTTTATCATACTGAGAGCTCAGAGGTCAATATTTGCTGTTTTAAATTGTATCCGTGACAAGTTTTTAAAGCATTTGTTTCTGTTGAAAGCATAAAGTGCTGTTTTCAGAATTGTCACATTCATAACAGTCCATATTCCTCAGAAATGATCACATGAAAATTTTAATAAAATAACTATTTGATGTTATTTGTTGGGTATTATTGCTTCTGGTTTGTGTATTTTAATTCACAGAAATCCTACAAAGTATGTTGTCTTTCTTCTTTTTTGTCACATTCATATCACATGTATATTTCCATTTTTAAATAGATAACTCGTGTATAGACTGATATTATTCTGATGTCTGGTCTCTATTAACAGGACTTTAGTCAAATATAAACAGATGGTTTAATATATTGGTAACAAATACATTCTGTGAGAATTTATATTTCAAGTTTTGACTGAAAATATCATGTCTATAATGCTGCAAATGGCCATTCATATAAGTTTAAACCGACAACCTGAATCTTACAGAAACTATAGCAGAGCCCTATTCTTTAAACAGATCTGACTTTAAACCATTGGAAACGTGTTGGAAAGTATCCTAAAAAGAGCAGACCCATGAGGCTACACCACCCACCGTTGTGTACCGGTGTGTTTTGGTACCTGAGGAGCGATCGCCGCAGATGGCACAGATGTGTTTGGTGAGGGACAGAGGGCTTCCCGAGGGCTGAGCTGGGACCTTCATCACGCCGTTTAAACCCAGGGGTGGCTTGATATCTTCTGAGCTACTGACAGAGTTCATGGGCGAGTTCAGCTGCAAAATCAACAATACACAAACAACACACATCATTCCGACATGTCAACAAATCCAGTCCGGCTGAAGCAGGTTCTGAGAGGTCCGACTTTACTGTAAATGACCCCGAAAGACAGCCCAGGCTCATACTGAATAAACCGTGAGATTTCAGATTGATTTTGTGTTGAATTGTTTTTGGATTACATTCTCACTGGATGTCTCTCCTCCAAACCTCTCACTGTACGTACAAGCGCAGGATGCTGAATATGTCCCCAGCTTCATTTTTTTCAAAGCGAGCGCCAGCGGTCCAAATGTTCTATGCTAGAATGGCGGCAATAAAATATTTAACAGGACAGTGAAATAAAGACAAGCTTCTGTTTTTTTTTCTCTCCTGGCTAAAATGTGTCTGGCAGGCCTCATCTGGAAATTCATCTGTATATTGCTTGCATATTTTAGGAGAGACACGGGGGATAAACAGTGATTTATTAATCGATGCGAGCGAAAGCTATTGTGTTTCCATCGATCATGTGTGACCTTTTCTTGTTTTATTCAAAAATGATGATGCAACAACTGTGTACCATTACAAAAAACACGAGCATCCTCAGTTTGTGCTTTTTTTGTGACTGTTTCATGGAAAAAACATGTCCAGAGAGAAATGAAAAGAGAAGTGTTGTGTTAATGTGATATAAACTATATTCTATATTCCTATGTGCTTATAAATGCTGCAATGCATTAATGCAGCACATCATGATGCAGGATTGAACGTAATCAAGCATCAGGACACTGAGATCAGTGTCAACTTGGCACCAGTATAATGCAAGATCTGATTCAAGAAGATTCTCACATGCTGTCACACGGCTTTTACAGATACAGCCCGTCTCGCATGAAGAGTTTTCGAAAAGCTTTAAAAGGTCATGCGAGGCGACGGGTCACATGAGAGCATCCGTGGACCCGCTCACATGTTTGCGGTCCAGTGGGCGAGGCCTGATTCAGACTGAAAAAACTGTTTGCACTTCACAACAAAACTGTGTGCTGATGCAAGTGTGTGAGACCGGACGACTTTCAGGACAGGATCACAGATCATCACAGATAAACCACCACAAAATCACAATTAAAACAAGTCTTAAATGATCACATGACATTACAGGTACATCACATTATTCAGGGTTGATTTTGTCCCTATCACTTCATAAACGTTTCACATTGAAAACGAGAGTAAAAACTTTCAGAATTTGATTAAAAATACATTTACAATGTATCACAATATTTTAAACAAAATGTAAAAAAAGAAACTATTTCCAAACCATCAGCAATTTTGGGGTTTTATTTTTTGTAAAACATTTACAATGTTTAAGATTTAATTGAACCTTCTGTGTGTAAATTAATACAAATTTAATAAGGCTGAAAAATAAAACTAAATTTTTAAAAATGTGCTATAGTTCTATCATACCTGTTGTCGTCATGTATTTGTGCATTTGTATGAATATGTAAAGCATAGCTGTTATTTTACATGTATGTGATTCTATCATCCCAAGACCACGTGCATGTCCTTACATGTGTCGGCACACGCCCCCTTTATGTGCACACACACACATCTCCACAACATTCCTTTAGCAGACAACTGCAAAGTCTATGCAAACTTAAACAAGCTTAAACTAAAATCCATGTGAAACTGGCCATAAACAACAAAACCACTTTCCTTTAAACATAATTCATCTATTAATACAATTAATAACAGGCAAGTGATTGTGGACAGAGCTCCTGTATTGCACTATGTTTGATTTATGATGGCCAGTGTCCTTGAGAAACACTAAAGGCACTTAAGACTGCAGGGCCCGTAACAACACGAGCGGCTTCAGCGGCGAGACACGCTAACCGTGAGCGAGCAAAGACAAGAAAGAGGCGTGACAGTAAATTACACATGCAATACTTTATTCTAAAGCTGTCCATCACAACAAAGAAAACATTTTTGTTTCTGTCTCCGACTTTTCAAAAAGCATCTTAAACATGCTCACGTTACCCGCCCACAAACAGTCTCTCGCACGCAACACGTGCAGACACATGCAAAAGCAGCTGTTCCACGGACAGACGCGCTAAAACCAGCCGTTTGTCTCGTTTTCATACCTTCTGTTGGTCTGTTTGACTGGAACTGTGTAAGTCTTGATTTCCTCTATCAGATCCAGAGACTGAACTATCTGAGGATCTCAGTACAGCTATTTTCAACATGCAACTCAATCTGACTAAACTCTGTATAGTGTGTGTATGTGTGTGTGTGTGTGTTATGGAGGGATTAAAAGGTCTCAGTTCTGTGACTGTAAATAGAATAATCCTCTCGTCCATACATGATCACACACACTTCTTTGAGGGGTAGGGTGTCAGACGGGTGCCCCCCGTAAAAAGGGCACCATCAGCCAGCCGTAACATTTAAACTGTGTGTGTGTGTGTGTGTGTGTGTGTGTGTCTGTGTGTGTCTGTGTGTGTGTCTGTGTGTGTCTGTGTGTGCGTGTCTGTGTGTGCGTGTCTGTGTGTGCGTGTCTGTGTGTCTGTGTGTGTGTAAGCTGCTGAAATGTCTGCTGTCAGGGGTCAGGAGATCATTCTGGAGGTCTGTTGGATTGGATATTCAGTTTAAAGGTACAGTGTGTCACATTTTCAGGTTAAAACATTTATTATACATATATATATTAAAAAACCTGATTAAAAGCTGATCAAAGCAATGATTGTGCTCATAATGCTATAAATTCCTAATTCCTAATTGATTTACTATAACGTACACGTAGGATTTGTAAAGTAACGGATTTAAATAATTAAAACTAAATAATAAAATAGGCTATAATAAATACAAATATTGAAAAACTAAAATTTAACTAATATAAAATACATTAAATATATTTATGTATTAAATAAATAAATTATACTATATTAAATATAATTTACAAACTATGTTATGTATTAAATAAATAAATAATATATTTTGTTATATTAATTTGTTAATTTAAGCCCTGTAGTGTTCAACGTATCTTGCTAAAACATTGATACAGTGTTATTAATTCAATTTCAAAGGCTTTATTTTAACACCAGTCAGTCATAATGATAAATCATAGTACAGGTTTATGTTTTCAACATTGATATTATAGATATCACAAAATATTATAGCATTATAATTATAATATATTATAACACTGATTTATTTAAAGATTGCTTCAATTCTCTCCTGGTCCAAAAGCTCTCAAAGTTTTGCCTCTACGGACCTACAAGTTCAGTCCTCCAACAGCCTAAAGGTTGAAAATGTCCTTTAGAAATAACACATGGTTCCCAACAGAGATCGAGTGTGTGCTCTTGGTTTTAGGCTATAGATTATCCTCTGACATCTTTAACGCAGCACAGGGAGACATATATACAGCTCATAAATGGATACATTTTATGCGATGTGATACAGGTAAATGAATACTTGGCAGGATGTAGTGTGTGTACATCATTCTAAACGGAGACTAAGAACATAAGTCTGAGACCTTGAAAGAGCTTAACTGATCCTGCCAAGCTGAACAACCATCTTCTCTCAAAAGGGACACTTCAAAGAGTATCCAAAATCCTGCAGTGCCAACCTTTAACACACGATCACTTCTTACCATGAGAAAGAAACACTGCAACGAACTGAAACAAACTCATTCAGAGCCACTGTGTTAAAACTGCAATCTTTCAACACTTTCACTTTAAAATAAAGAAAAATCAGTTATTAATCAAATGTATAAAAACTCTGTGTTCATAACAAAGGTAAGATTATAATAATGCTCTACACTTTGAGCTGTAGAGTATGATTCTGTGGGAAATCGTGATGTCATTTCACTTCAAACCATGTAAATTTAAGTACATATAATATAAACCTTCAAAGTGTCACAACAAACCCCGATCCATGCTGGAATGGGACGTGTACATCACCACGTGGAAAAGCTTCACTGATAACAATGACATTATCCTTATCTGGAACCACTGCAGGGCACCGGGGCGATCCTCTCTCCCTGATAACACACTCCACATCTGACCTTTGATCCTTCATGCCCATTACTCAGCCTGAGTGTGACCTTATGAAGACTGCTGTCAGTGTCGCCCCTGTGGACACAGCTGTCAGCGGGAGTAAGACGGTCCTGTTTTACATCAGCCCTAAAGGCCACTGATGATCTCATCGCAGTTCTAAACTATAGCAAACAGTCAAATTAGGCTTTACCTATCTATCTATCTATAAATATATACAGTACAGTTTCTAAACAATCAAAAGTTTGGAAACACTCACCGTTGTTTAGATTTTTTGCACATTTTAGAATAGTAGTAAACTCAAAACCATGAAATAACACAATTAAGAGAGAGAGAAAGAGAGAGAGAGACCGAGAGAGAGAGAGACCGAGAGAGAGAGACCGAGAGAGAGAGAGACCGAGAGAGAGAGAAAGAGAGAGAGAGAGAGAGAGAGAGAGAGAGAGAGAGAGACAGAGACAGAGACAGAGAGAGAGAGAGAGAGAGAGAGAGAGAGAGAGAGAGAGAGAGAGAGAGAGAGAGAGAGAGAGAGAGAGAGAGAGAGAGAGAGAGAGAGAGAGAGAGAGAGAGAGAGAACCTGCATGACTTAATCTTTCTAAAGCATCTTTGGAATCCCAATAGATTGGCATCTTTTACGATTGATGATGTTTAAGTGTACACAAACACACACACATTCTTCAGAAATCCTATTCTTCACCATGGATATGGATAAGATGGATGATATATCTACTTCTAAGCTGTTTTTTTTTTTAACATGCCACCAAACCCTGTCCTAATCAATACTCGCACACCTACAGTATGAGGATGAACTAACCAATCACCCATTCTCATGATACTCCAGCTAATAACAGAGAGACTGTTCTGCTCTGTCTGGCTCATGTGTCCCGCTGAAGCGTGCATGATGTCTGCTCTTTGGTAGACAGTTCTGGGCCAAGACAGATTATGACCGTAGAGCCGTTTCCTCTGAAGAAATTTTGTATGGTGGAATAATTGCCCGGAGCAGAAACAGCTGTCAGGATGCAGCTTTCACTAATCTCTGACAGTGTGCTTAATCAGATCACTGAGGCTTCTGTGTTTGCAACAATTGCCATGTGCTTGTATTGTTAAACCACTACTGACATGTGGAGAATGAGACAAAAAAAATGTACTTTGACATTAGCATGTATGTATTTTTTACACAAAACCGAGGTTATATGCATGCACAAAGAATGCTGTCACGTGTCATTGGCATGAGGGTAAATGAATCATATTTTTGGGTGAACTATCCCTGCTGCAGAGTAAGTTTATATTGCACACAAGATGCCAAAATACTTCCTTACAGTAGTTTCAAGGACATGCATTTTTAAAAGAATCCTACTTCACAAAAGCAAAATACAAGCATTCAAAACCAACAATGCGCAAAGCGCTCTGTCCTTGAGCTCCTCTGATAATTCCTTCACTAATTTCAAGGTTTTACTAGAAAAATAAAGCAAAAAGCTGAGAAACGGATCGTCAGCTTTCACTAAAACAGATGTTTTTTAGTGAGTATCAAGGTTGAAGAAGACATTAGTAGGCAAAATCTGTAGCTCTTACCACACGGGTTCTTTACAGCATCTGAGAGAGAGTATGTGGGTAAAGTAAAAGCAAATGTGCATTGCATATCTCTTCACATTCAGCAAATATTCTTTTAGTCTATTGTGCATTGACGTCAAAAGCTCCTTTTCTGCCCGTTTAGAAAAATCCCCTGGAAGCTGAGCTCCTTCGAGATCATTACCGTTATTAAAAGTCCATTTTCATTCAGTCAGAAGCGATGAATGTGAAGCGTGTTTTACCCTTAAGAGGAGTTTGGTTCTGCTGGGCTGGAGACATAAACACAGGTTTGGCTCATACGTTTCAAAGAAGAACACAGTAAATAATAATGTGTTGCTAATGCGATTTCAATAAATCGAATAAATGAGCTCACATTCAAGTTTCTGAAATCATTTATTCAATAGTTGCCAACTGCAAACTGAGCCATAATGTAAATGCATTTTAGTGCAAAACAAATCAATCTGTCAGATGAATTTTCATGACTTTATTAGTGGTGTCAAGAATGACTATTATACTATACAGACTATACACACTGCAAGAAATGAATTTTTTTCTTTGTATCTTGTCTTGTTTGTGTCTTGTTTTACAGTACAAATATCTAAAAATTCCAAAATCAGGATACAAAGCAAAATGTCATAAGATATCAAGTTGAATTTGTTGAGTTTATTCTTAAAACAAGCAAAAATATCTGTAAATGGGGTAAGAAAAATAAATCTGAATTTAGTTTTACCTAAACCTTAGCAACGACCTACAATGCACTTCAAATACTCAGTGTGGCACCAAAAAAACACCCAAAATATCCTTATTACAAGACACAGGCCTCTTTTTAGGAATCTTTTGTCTTTGACTGTGTTTTTTTCTGAAAGGCTGTGAGATTTTCTCATTGGCAGTGAAGGGGTTAACAGACAAATTTTGGAAGTGATGCTGAACAAAACTGACTTGGAACACGAACAGTTGCTTTATACTTTTGTTCTTTCTTCCCACAAATCTTGAGATCATATCTGAAAGTAAAATAACAAAGGAGACATATTTTCCTCATTAGAGGTGCTTTAAAAGTATCTCAGTCAAGGCCAAAGTTTGGATTCAAGCCCCACCGGCTTCACAGAGCTGAGAAAATACTTCTCTGAATAAAGACTCTTGGGTTCTTAGATACACCGTAAAACTAGTTTTCTTCTTACTGCACATGATTTGCACCCGCTGCACGTTAATTAGTGGCTGCATCGGATTATTTTATGCCTTTATTTTTTCATCAGCCTTTAAGTTATTAGGCCATCATGCATGTTAAGTGTTTAAGATGGAAAAGTTTTATATTATTTTCTAACATACTGAAGCGAAAGCTGTTCAAACAGAAGTACTGTAAATGTCTGATCTGATCTAAGGGTCTCTAAGGGTCACGACCCCAGTTCTGGATTCACATGTGACATCACAAGGGTCAAGGATAAAGAGGATCAAGGACTCACAGCAGAACTTCTCTTTATTGTTTAACATTTAACCAACTACAGAATAACTTCACCTTATTCCCTCTCTTTAAGAGTTACATCATTACCCATATGCATCAATCACCTCAAGACTGTTTTCACAACAACTCACGCAATCTCTGAAGACCACAACGATTATTATTAGCACCATACAGCTCAGCACACTGTACTTCATAGCAAGTATGTACCAACTTCAAGTTCAGACATGTGTTTAAACATCAGTGAAAGTGTGTGAATGTGGCTGATCATCTGAAGGAACTCATTTATACCGTGAGAAGTGACGTGAGAAAGCATGTCACCCATACTGTAAACTGTACTATAGAGTCGGATGATAACATCTGTGCATGTGTGAGGATATGTGCATCAAACTCTGTGTCAGTCACTTCAGTCATCGCTGAGGGTCGACTCACAAATGATCACATCATTTCAGAGGAATCAGGAAAATCCACAAAAGCTACAAATAAACTTGAAAACAAATGGACATTGTACAGGTTTCCCAGCTACATGCGTGGCCTTTTAAAAAGCTACATGCTGTTATCATGCTGTTAAAAAAATAGTACACAGCAATAACAGCCAGACTAAATACACACACACTTTCTGAAGCAGACCAAATAAACACTGATTGTTTTAACACTGAATAGTCACAATGACATTAGGAACAATGCTTGAAATATAAGGACAACGTCCCTAAACAGTACAATGCACATGTAAATAAAAAAAATGTGTACAATTTAAAGATGGATAAGAATCAGTAAAATATTTACAGAATTAATAGATAATCAAGCAAATTGGGGGCAATTTTTTTTAACACTGATAACCAGGTTACAAAATATCTTGTAATAAAAAACAGAAATCTTTATGGCTGCTTTAAATGTGCACATATATGAACACACTGTCAAATAAATTGTGCCTGCTGTGTAAGTGAGGTGGACAGGCGTGAGGGTGGTCTGTTCCGGATCCTCAAAGGTCAAATAGAGTCACAACCCTGTTCCCCCCTACTGGGCCTGAAAACAGCCAGTCAAGCGAGTGCTAAACGTAAGTGACAAATGCCGTGTGACTCAAATCACCTTCCATCAGACTGACCTCTGAACCTCATGACTGCGGCCTTCACCCACTTTCAGATGTGTGTATATATATATATATATATTTTATCCAGATGATATATATATATATAGATATAGATATATATATAGATATATATATATATATATATATATATATATATATATATAGATATATATATAGATATATATATAGATATATAGATATATATATATATAGAGATATATACAGATTAGATATATAGATATATTTTTATATACATACAATCATATAGATATAGTGACTTTGAGAACCATAGATATATATGAGATATACTATATATATAGAGAGATTTTGAATCTGATATATATAGATATAGATATATAGATAGATAAACTAGGACATGGCCAGCTTTGATGTCTTAATTGTGAGAACCTTTTTAATGAAAACTAGGACATGGCCAGCTTTGATGTCTTAATTGTGAACCTTTTTTAAATGACAATGAAATATGCAGAGAGAGAGAGGAGAGAGAGAGAGAGAGAGAGAGAGAGAGAGAGAGAGAGAGAGAGAGAGAGAGAGAGAGAGAGAGAGAGAGAGAGAGAGAGAGAGAGAGAGAGAGAGAGAGAGAGAGAGAGAGAGAGAGAGAGAGAGAGAGAGAGAGAGAGAGAGAGAGAGAGAGAGAGAGAGAGAGAGAGAGAGAGACTATGGGTCTTTCATTGTCGAATGCATTTTTTCCCCTTTACTAAATCAACATTTTGCGTTATTTTTGCACTGCATTTGTTTTATTTGTACATTTGCATGTAAATGCTTCGGCATTACAAATGCAAAATATCTGTAATCCCAATAAAGAATGCTTAAATTAAATTAAAAACAGAGAGTAACAATCTATATTATTATTGAACCATATCAAAAGAAATGATTTCTAAAGCAGAAAGTGGCTCTACCTGTGGACTGACACTGGGGCCGTAGCCCATCCCCGGTGACACCATGGAATGTGGCCCCATGGGCGAGCTGATAACAGAGAAAGGAGAGCCCAGGCCGTTCATGGGTGAGCTGAGAGTGCTGATGGGAGAATGCAGAGACCCCGAGTGTCCCAGAGAAGTGGGGCTCAGCAGGGACGGGTGCATCCCCCGGTGAGATGTGGGTGAGCTGAGCGGGGAGGACGTCACCTGTCCGGAGGAGTCTGCAAGGGAGGAAGACGTTAGATGTTTAAGCTAGTGAGAATTTACATCATTTACATCACTCTTCATAAAGTAATTATGCTTTAAAGAGATGAAAAGTGACCTGCTGTGACCTTTCCTAATGCACACACCTTTACATAGCTCCACCATAATTATTTATCATCCACAGTTTATGAGTTTTAAAAATGCGTTAGGAAAAGTGAGGTATACAAGGTCAACAGCTCAAGTATATGAGAGTCATTTTCTTCGCCCACACTTTTCGTTCCGTCCTCTTTCCTCGCACCATTCGCTGCTCTCTCATTTGCCTTAAACCTGTCCGTCACGCTATCAGCTGTCACCCAAAGATGATGAAGGTCTATATGTCAGTCCTGTACGGGTGACAGGGCCATATTTCCCGTGTCCATGACTGCTTACTTTCCCTCTCTCTAACCTTGCCTCGCTTTCACACGTCCTCCACACACCTCCACTATTCCTCTCTTTCTCTCTCTCTTTCCAAAGCCTCAAGCCCTCTTTCCATGAATCTTCCTGTATTTCTTTTTAGTAAATCATGTTTCTGGCAGGACAGATTCACCATTTAAAACAGCTCTCCTGCAGTCACATCTTTCATCATGTAGATACACGCTTTGCCTGCCGCTTGATTCGTTCCTCATTAAAAGGCAGAGTTGAAAGAAGCAAATTTCTCATTAGATTTGGCAGGAAAAAATTTTATTAAATTTTACACTTTCTACGTGTCCAATGTACATATAAAAATGAACTAGCATTGAAGTAGCTAGATTTAAACACATTAAATGACTATATCGCTTTACAATTGAGATGTTGTCTAGATGCTGAGATGTTGTCCCACCTCAGGGGTCCTGATTTACTTGACGATCTAACAATAACCAAACATTTATTTATGGGAATTATAACTTATAACTCTTTATTTATCTTAATTATTAAGATATTATTTATCTTAAATCAATCAATTTAACATTTAATCCCAAACAAGTTAGCACCACCTGAGAGACACTTACTACACATGCAGTCCTGTATTATAGTTTGTCTTTTATTTATCCATTGATTTAAAAACATTTTTCAAATATTTGCACAAACATAAGTTTTTAAACTGTATGTGCATCTGTACTGTACGTCCAAAATGAACAAAAAATAATTTGCAGATGTCAACAAATAACTCATTTTCACCACAACATATTTCAGTATTGGCTGCTAATTCCATCTGGTTCTGTTCTGTAATCACAAATTTTATATAAACTTACCATAAAACAGAGAAATAGAACAACAAAAAAACTGTATGCATTAATGTACTTATGCAACAGTATGCATTTTGTGAGTAAATAGCGTTACGCAAGCGGCAAGTTTGATCAGGAGGCTGCACAGAACACGGCTGATGTATTACTCGATTAGGTGACAGTTGAGAAAAACAGCATGTCCAGTCTGTGTTTTCCAGCAGCGCTGTGTCTCCACTTGTCTGATGTCACTTCACAGTGTCTGCTGATGGATTCCAGGCCAAAAGGCACTCGAGAGGACGGATGCAGTATATCAGGAGTGAGAACAAGAGAGGGCTGGTGTGTCTGTCAGCGGGGTATGTTAGCGGCTGCTTGCTTGCCTGCTAAGATCCGCCACGCCAAACACTTCCTCAACATCCTGCCCTCCTCCTGAGCCCTTCCTGCAAACACCCCTCAAATCAGCCCCAGCGGGGCGAGACGCTTCTGTCGGCGCGCACACACACACATTCACACCCGGCGCTTGCCAAAAGACAGCGATTAATTAATTCACTAATGTCATGCTGTCTCATAAACAGGAACACAATTTCATACACATGGAAGTGGAATGTAATAATTATTCTGTCTAATGAGGATTTTCTGATGAAACCCAGTGGTTCTCTACAATTGCCCTAGAGATGTTTGTCTGTTTCAGCAACACTTTGATGCCAATCTGATGATGCACAACAGGGACATGGCTGATCCAGGGTCAGCTAAAAGGGCCATACGGGTCTGGTGATGTCTTTGTTACTTTCTAAAGCGGTTTATTCCAGGAAAATTGCTGTGACAAAAACACAGCCTATCTGAATTTGTTTAGCTTAATTGAACCAATCGGATTTCGCTGTGGGCGGGGCTATCCTGCACAACATGATGTATAATGTGTCATGTGTATTATAATGAATGTCTAAAGTCTCTATGTGGTGTGTTTGTGTTTTATGTGTATTGTGCTGCCAGTTGGCGGTGTGTTCCTATCGGTGAAGGCTAGGGTTGCCAGATCAGGATTACAGAAGGATAAAAGAGCTCTTATTTAATCCACCCCAGAGAGGGGCACAGCTGGTGGAAAACAGGACAGAGAAAGAAAAAAAGGGAGAAAAAGAGCCTTTTATATTTAAGTCACACAGATTTAATCCAGCAAGATTGTAGATCAGTAGATATGAAACAAAGATGCAAGGGTCTACTACCACGAATCTGTTCATATCCATCTGCTTTTTCAATCCTGTCTATTTCTCTTGACCTGTTTGGCTGGGAACAAAAACATGTTTTACAAGCCGTTTAAGAAAACACCTGTAAAGTAATCAGGGTGCTGTGCTACCTGAAGCACACCGCACATAAATATGATCGCTAGATTAGATAAGAGCAGGTAAAACAGAAAACACAGCCCTGGCAACGTTTAAAGTGGCAGATCTCCAAGCTTTAAAGCGTGCCAATACACCGCTGTCACTACAGCAGATCAGCTCAAAGGCATCTGACAGCTATCAACCGGCAGATAAATCAGATTGAATCAGTATCATTATCTCTGTCTTTCGGCTTCAGGGAGCATGAGAGGAAGGTGAGTAACAGCTTGACATTTCGGGATGGTTAGATTTGGGGTCACATGAGATTTTGAGCTCTGTTTATACACATATACATGCAAGGATGTGAGAACAGAAGCATGTGCAAAAACGTTTTACTGCTTATAAAAGTTTACATATGGTGAACTTAAGCGCTGGGCGTAGAAGATAAAGCTGTGACTGAATTAAGATGTTGATTTTAGTATCAAACCTTGGCTAAGAGAAAAGCTTGGCATTGAAAAGTTCAAGTCATGAAATCAAATTATTATTATTATTATTATGTATAATTTATTCATCTATTCATGCTCTGGAGCATGACATATGATTGAAATGTAATTGTTCTTTATATATTTCTCACAGTGCCTCTATTCAGAGACTTGGCAATATTCAGGACAGTGAGGCGGCTGAATGGGGTTTGTAAGAAACCCAGCGATCCTAAAGCCGGCCTGTGGTGGCGCTCTTCACGTCCTGCTTGTGTAATGAAAACAAAGGGTCAAACAGAAGGTAAAGAATCAGATCTCATCAGCTCTGTCACACGATACTGAAAGACCACACACACATACACACATCTCAATGCTATCATGTTGAGCGTTGGTGTGATGACCGCATGACTAATGTGTGCACTTGAAAGGAGTTGAATGGCTAGAATGTCTTGGACGGGAGAGCCTGTTTTCTGTGCGTCTGATCGCTGCTTCACAGGTTTGCTGTGACAGGCACTTAACCACAGTATTTGTATTCATTGCACTTATTGCTCTGGGCTCATTACATCACTACAAATGAATGACGTGAGCATGCGTTACTGTAAACCGAGCACACTGAGTCCATAAACGATAATCTCTATGGAAAATATATGGTGGGACAAATCAAGTCGGTGTAAATAAATATATAAAAAGATCATGTGGTTCTTCTGGCTGTCTGACCAAGAGCAGTTTCTCAGGTGTCCTGACCAGAATGCAAAAGAAACGTCTGCATTATGAATGGAAAACAGAAGCAGAGCTGCACAGAGCTGACAACAGCTGTTCATCTCTATAATTCATCCCTTCACGCTGAGAGAAAGATCACGAGAGAAAAACTTCAGCATCTATACATTATATAATAGATCATTTTATAGAACCTGAGCTTAAAAGACAAACATCTTTGGTAAATGGATGAAGCTCATTGTCACATGCACTAAGAAGTGATGAGAGGTATCTAGAAAACTGACTTTTTAAGCAAAACATTGCACACAAA